>PVJI01002449.1:0-117068 GCA_004026765.1 Micronycteris hirsuta
AAGCACAGCACTTATCCAAGGAAGACATACAGTTAGCTAATAGAAATATGAAAAGTTGCTCAACATCACTATCACCAGAGAAATGCAAATCAAAATTGCAATAAGATACCACCTCACACCTGTCAGAATGGCTATTATCAATAAGTCAACAAACAAGTGTTGAGAAAAATATGGGGAAAAGAGAGCCCCAGTGCACTGTTGCTAGGACTGCAGATTGGTACAACCACTATGGAAATCAGTGTGGAGGTTCCTCAAAAACTTATAAATGAAACTACCTTACAACCTAGTTATTCCATTTCTGGGAATATATTCAAAGAATCCCAAAGCACTAATTTGAAATAATATACATGCCCTTATGTTCATTACAGCATTATTTACAATAGCCTAGAAATGGAAGAAATCCAAGCGCACATCAATAGGTGAGTAGATAAAAATGCTGTGGTATATTTACACAATGGAATCCTACTCAACCCTTAAAAAAATGAAATCTTATCCCTTTTTGATAGTATGGATAGACCTAGATGGTATTATGCTAAGTGAAATAAGCCAGTCAGAGAAAGACAAATGCCATATGATCTCACTTATATGTAAAATCTAATGAACAAAGTAAACTGACAAAATAGACTCATAGATATAGAGAACTTACTGATAGTTGTCAGAAGGGAGGGGAGTTAGAGGGCTGGGTGTAAAATGTGAAGGGATTGAGTAGTACAAATTGGCAGTTACAGAATTCTCACAGAGATGTAGATTACAGCATAAGGAATGTAGTCAATAATATTGTGACAACTATGTATGGAACCAGGTGGTAACTTGAATCAGAGGGGGACCACTCTGTAAATTACATGATTTTCTAACCACTTTGCTGTACCTCTGAAACTACTACAGAACAATATTGAATGTAAACAAAAAATAAAATACAAAACATATTTTTAAAAATTGTGTATATTTGTTTTCCCTGTTAAGAAAAGGCATTTTATACTTGGTTTCTTATTTTCAATGAAGTCTCACTTTTTTTTTAAAATATCAACCCATAGTTTATTTTATAGTGCATTACAAAGGTAAGATAGTTAAGTCATCAGGGGTTAGATTCAAGTAACTTCATTTCAAAAAAAAGAAATTGTTTTTTAATCACTAAGTTGCTGTGTGACCCTGGATAGTTATTTTACTTCTCAGTGATTCAGTTTCCTCAGATACAACACTGGATGAGAATATCTGGATATGGTTTGTGGTAAGGACTGAATGAGGTGATATGTGTAAAGGACCCAGCAGATAATCATGGTGCTGTCAGGTTTAAGTTCCTTTTTATTTTTGCCCCCTTCTGATGGAGGTGTAATTGACAAGTAAAAATTAGGTATATTTGAGGTAAACTACTTGATGTTTTCATATATGTATACATTGTGATATAATCACCACAATCAAGGTAATTTTCATATCAATGACCTCACATATTTACCTTTTTGGTGTGTATATAGAGAGGAGAGTTAAGATCTACCTTCTTGACAAAATTCAAGTATACAATACAGTATTGTTAACTATAGCCCCATTGCTGTACATTAGATCTCCAGACTTACTCGTTTGATAATGAAACTTTGTACTCCTTGACCACCATTTTCCCATCTCTCCCAGCCCTCAACTCCTGCCAACCTCCATTCCACTCTTGGCTTCCATAAGTCTGACTATTTTAGATTCCAGATATAAGTGAGATCATGAACTGTTTATCCTTCTGTGTCTGGCTTATTTCACTTAGCATAATGTCCTCCAGGTTCATCCATGTTATTGCAAATAGCAGGATGTTTTTTTAAGGTTAAATAATATTCTATTTTGTGTTTGTATATGTATAGTAGAGAATAATATGTGTATGATTTTTTTGCCTTGTTTTATATATATCACATTTTCTTTAACCATTCTTCTGTTGATAGACATTTAGGTTGTTTCCATGTCTCAGTTAACTTCCATGTTCGATTATTGCTTTTGTTGTGATATTTAAAAACCATTGCCTAGACCAATATCAAGAAGCTTTTATTCTATGTTTTCTAGTTCTATTATTTTTATGGCTTTAGGTATTATGCATAAGTCTTTATTTTGACTTGATTTTTGTATATGGTGTAAAATAAGTGCCCAATTTTATTTTATTTTTTTAAATTTTTTTATTTTTCAATTACTGTTGACATACATTAATGTAATAGTTTTAAGTATGCACCCCAGTGATTAGACATTTTATAACTTTATCCCAATAAGTCTCATACCCATCAGATACCATACATAGTTATTAGAATATTATTGACTGTATTACCTATGCTGTATTTTATATCCCCATGACTATTCTGTTACAGCCAATTTGTACTTTAATCCCTTCACCTTTTGAACTCATTCTCCCAACTCTCCTCCCATCTGTTGAAATGTTCTCTGTATCTATGAGTCTGTTTTTGTTCTGCTTGTCTTTTTTATTTTGTTTTTTAGTTCTAGATTCAATTGTTGATAGATATGTATTTATTGCCATTTTATTGTTCATATTTTTTTTATGTTTTTTTTTCTTCTTCTTCCTAAAGAAGACACTTTAACATTTCATATAATACTGGTTAGGTGGTGATGAACTCCTTTAGCTTTTTCTTGATGAGGAAACTCTTTAACTGCCCTTTGATTCTTGGTATAGGCCCTTGCTTTTCATCACTTTGAGTATTTCTTGCCAATTCCTCTGGCCTGCAAAGTTTCTGTTGAGAAATCACTGACAGCCTTATAGGACCTCCCTTGTAGGTAACTAATAGCTTTTTTCTTGCTGCTTTTAAGATTCTGTCTTTGTCTTTAACCTTTTGCATTTTAATTATGATGTGTCTTGGTGTTGGTCTGTTTGGGTTTATCTTGGTCAAGACTCTCTGTGCTCCCTGGATTTTTGTGTCTCTTTCTTCCATCAAGCTAGGGAAGTTTTCTGTCACATTTTTTCAAATAGGTTTTCAATTTTTGCTCCCTCTCTTTCTTCTCCTTCTAGCACCTCCATGATACAAATGTTGGTGTGCTTGGAGTTGTCCCAAGGGCTCCTTACGCAGTCCTAATTTTTTAAAATTCTTGTTTCTTTTTGCTGTTCTGATTGGGTGTTTTTTGCTTCTTTATATTCCATATCACTGATTTGATTCTTGGCTTTATCTGCTCTACTGTTGATTCCCTGTAACTTACTCTTCATTTCAGTTAGTGTATCCTTCATTTCTGACTGGTCCTTTTTTATACTGTTCAGGTTCTCACTAAGTTCACTGAGCATTCTTACAAAGTGTTTTGAACTCTGCATCTAGTAGATTGCTTGTTTCCATTTTGTTTAGTTATTTTTCTAGAGTTTTGTTCTGTTCTTTCATTTGGGCCATATATCTTTGTCTCCTCATTTTGGCAGCCTCTCTGTGTTTGTTTCCATGTATTAGGTAGAGCTGCTACATCTCCCAGGCTTGGCAGAGTGGCTTAATATAGTAGGTGTCCTGTAGGGTCCAGTGGCAGAGCCTCCCCAATTTTGCAAGCTGGGCACTTAGGTACATCCCTGTGTAGGCTGTGCAAACCCTCCTCTTGTAGTTGAACCTTTATTGCTGTTGGCACATCAATTGGGAAGGCTTTACTTCCATGCTGATAAGCTGCAAGAACTGGCTATAACTGCTTACCACTGACCTCTGACCATCATGGGGGATCAGCTGTGAAAGGGCCCACTCCACAGAGCGGGACTTATTTCATTAGGGCTCTGATGAGTGCTTAGTCCACCCCATGAGTGTGTCCCTTATGGAGGTGGTTGGGTGGTGATGCTTCAGTGTGGTCTGAAGCTGTCCAAAGGGTGGGCTGGCTCTGGGGCCTCCTGGGAAGGGTAGGCCAAAGTCAGTTGCTGCCTGAACTCCTCCCAGGGCCACCCATCATGTAGTACAAAGTCATCTGGATGTGGCTGCTACTTTTGCTGAGCTTGGAGGCACCCAGAAGAGGCCAAGTTGCAAACCAAGGCTGGCTGCTGCTAGTGGCCACTTAGTGAGAGATTGAGAAGTATGGGGCTTGCTTAGGCCAGATGCTACTTGTGTGAGAGATTTTAGAAAAATCTGAAGCATGAGTCATGACAGGCCATTTGTATGGAAAAGCCACTCGAAATAGCTTAGGTGGGCCTGAAAGTTGGATGAGGCAGGACCTCAGGGAATCACCAGGGTAGGGCAAGCAGTGTGAATCAGGCTGATGGAGTCTCTCATATGGTACACAACTACCGGCTCTGTAGGGGGAGGGTTCATCAAAGAAACAATGGCCTCTGCAAACACTTCTATCCCAGGAAAAGGGGACCCCAGCTCTCGCCCTGATGGCAGCTAGTTGGGTTCCTCCTTGTATGCCTTTGGTGCCTTTCAAGCTGCTGTGTCAGTGCTGGAGCTCAGAAGGAGTGAGTCAAAGTAAGCCTTCAGGCCTTTTAAGAGGAACTGCCTGGAACTCCAGCAGTCCTCTATCTCCTTCAGCCTCAATCCCTGCTGGTTTTTATAGCTGGAAGTTATGGGACTTCTCTTCCTGGCACTGGAACCCTGGGAAGGTGGGCCTGGTGTTGGGCTGGGACCCCTTGCTTCTCAGGGGGCACCTCCGCAGCTGGGATATCCCTCCCAAATTTTATCCACCATACGTGGGTGTGGGACCAGCTCTTTCTGTATCTCTGCCCCTCCTACCAGTCTTCATATAGCTTCTTTAATTCCCTACCTGTAGGACTTCCATTCAGCTAGATTTCAGGTGGTTCTGTTTGATGGTTGTTCATAGTTTAGTTATAATTTTGATGTAGTTGTATGAGGAAGCAAGTATCACATTTACTTATGTTGCCATCCCAATTTTATTTTTTATATGTGGATATGCAATTTTTCTAACATTATTGAAGAGACATTCCTTTCCCCATTGTGTGATTTTGGCTTCCTTGTTAAAGATCAGTTGATCATAGAATCATGCCTTGTAATATATTTTGAAATCAGAACATGTGATTCTTCCAGTTTTGATCTTCTTTCTCAAGATTGCATTGGCCATTCAAAATCTTTTTTGGTTCCATATTAATTTTAGAATTGATTTTTCTATTTCTGTAAAGAATATCATTGTGATTTTCATGGGGATTGCACTAAATTTCTATATCACTTTGGGTAGTTTTTAATAATAATTCTTCCAATCCATGAATACAGGATATCTTTCCATTTATCTGTGTCTGCTTTAATTTTCTTCACCTATATTTTATAATTTATTTTTTAAAAGATGTTATTTATTTATTTTCAGAGAGAGGAGAAGGGAGGGAGAAAGAGCAATGTATGGTTGCCTCTCACATGGCCCTCACTGGGGACCTGGCTCGCAACCCAGGCATGTGCCCCGACTGGGAATCGAACCGGGACCCTCTGGTTCCCAGCCCGCGCTCAATCCACTGAGCTACACCAGCCGGGCAATATTTTATAATTTTTTAGTGTACAAATATTTCACTTTTTTGGTTAAGTTTATTCTTTATTTATTTATTTATTTATTTTTGCTACTGAGAATGAGATTCTTTTCTTAATTTCCTTTTTGGGTAGTTTATTGTTTGTGCATAGAAATGCAACCAATTTTAGTGTTCTGATCTTTTATCCTGCAACTTTACTGTTCATTTATTAGTTCTAATACTTACTTTGCTGCATATTTAGAATTTTCTGCATATATACTCATGTCATCTGTAAACAGAGATAATTGTACTTCTTTCTTTCAAATTTGGATGCATTTTATTTATTTATTTTGTTCAATTGTCCTGACTAGGACTGCCAGTACTATGTTGAATTACAAGTGATGAGAATGGGCATCCTTGCCTTGTACCAGATTTTGGAGAGAGAACTTTCAGTTTTTCTGCATTGGTTATGATGTTAACAGTGGGCTTCATAAATGGCCTTTAGTGGATGGAGGTAAGTTTCTTCTATACCTATTCTGTTAAGAGTTTTAAATGAAGAATGGGTGTTGAACTTTGATAAATGCTTTTTCTGTATTTATTGATATAATCATGTGTTTTTTTCTTTTATTCTATTAATGCGTGATTCTGTAATGCATTGCTTGACTTGTATATGTTGCACCATCTTTACATGCCAGACGAAATCTCACTTAGCCATGGTATATAATTCTTTCAATGTGCTGTTGAATTTGCCTTGCTAATATTTTATCGAGGATTTTGCATCTGCAATCATCAGGGATATTGGCCTGTAGTTTTCTTTTCTTATGGTTTATTTTTCTGGCTTTGGTATCAAGGTATTACTGACTTTATAAGATGATTTAAACTCTCACTAGTTTTTGATCTTGATAGATCCCATTCTTCTATAATTTTCCCTAAGTCCAGAAATATCATTTAAGTTTACAATAGAAATTTCTTTATCTTTATTAATTAGTTTCCATTTAGTTTATTAAAAATCTATTCACTTCCTCTTACTTCTTGCTAAAATTATGATATTTCTTTTACAACTAATTAGTTTCCTTTTTTTCTGTAAAAAGATGATTGTAAAAATGAGAACCTTAACACTGAGGTAGAAAATAGATAATACTTATGGAAAGAATGGCCTGTGGTGGTGACAGTGAAGTAATGTATCCTTCAAACCATTACTTTAGCAAGTCTTCCTTTTCATTCTGTAGACTGAAAGGTGATTTGCGCTCCAGGCGAATGGTGACAGAGGCAGTGAGTGGAACAGGTAGCTCTCCCAGCTTGGCAGGGAAGTAGAGACGTGCAGTACAAAGGCAAGTTCTAAAAAAAGCAGGAGAGCGCAGCTCCAATGGCATCATTTTGTTTGCCCAGGTAGCATCCTCAATACTGGAACCTTCTTCTCCCATAGGTTCTTGGTTTCATGCTTTTAGTGGCCTCTTCCTGAAGTGGCCTCTTCAAGTCATACAACCATCCAGACATCAGAACCTATTTTATCACAAAAAATGTGTAAATGTAGGTTTAAAAGGTAAGTTTTATGATCACACTTCATTGAGAATTCTTAGCAAACAATTTGTCCATAGAGAGAAAAAAATGTAGGACATTAAAACTTACATTTCGCTCTTCTATCTGCAGGCAGATTGCCTCTCTGCCATAGACACCCTCCCTAATGGGCTTTCACTTCTGTTACAGGGTCGAGCTGTGCAGTTTCAGTGGGTACAGGATCTACCCTGAACACAGGAGGTGCTATGCCAAGACCGACAGGGTTTTCCAGTTTCTTAAAGCAAAATGTGAGTAGGCATTCCTTTCCAAGAGGAATCCTTGACAGATAAACTGAACTGTCCTCTATAGAAGAAAGCACAGAAGGGGACAGTCAGAAGAAATCCAAAAGAAGAGAACCTGTCGTGCAGTCAAATTCCAGAGGGCCATCTCTGGTGTATCTCTTGGTGATATAATGGCCAAGAGGAATCAGAAACCTGAAGTTAGGAAAGCTCAAAAGAACAAGCTATCAGGGCTGCCAAAGAAGCAAAGAAGGCTAAGCAAGCATCTAAAAAGACAGCAATAGCTGCTGCTAAGGCTCCTACCCTTTATGCTCCTCGTGTTGGTGGAAAATGCTAAGTTGGCCGATCAGAATTTTAAATAAAGACTTACAAAGTTAAGAATTTAAAACAAAAACAAACAGAAAAACTCCCTACATTTCTGTTTAAAATTACTCCTCCCTGAGTAAGATACAGCTAGATCTTACCCTAAAATTATTGTAGGGATAGATCTTTTAGCATCTTATTAAAAATTCCTAATGGCTATAATTAATGGATTAAAAGTATAGCATCATATATATTTAATAGATTATATATGTATTTAATAGATTTTTGCAAATTATTTATATCAGCAGGCACCGTGGTTATTTTGCTGTCTCAGACATCTCTTCAGTCTTTTTACTTGAAAGGTATACATATGGAGAATATATAGTTTCTAGATTATAGGTCACATTTTCCTGATTCTTTGAATATTCAGTAATTTTTCATGGTATGCTGATGTTCAGGGAGTATTAAAATGTGTCATCTTCCTTTAAATGATATCGACTTTTATGCTAACAAGCAGTTAATTTATTAGTGGGTTCTCTTGATCCTACCAGGTTGATCTATTTCTGTTTTGTCCATAGTTCTTTTGTCCTTACTCCTAAAGAACATGACTTATTCCAGAGCATATTCTTTACTCAGAAGGCATGGCCTTGCCAGGTCTGAGCTGAATGCCTGCAGTGCTAACAACTTCACTCTGAATGGGTAGGAATCCACCACCTCCCAGCCTCTAGTGACCTGAAGACCCCTGTGGAGCTCTCAGCCTGCAGCGGCTCTTCTGTGCAGGGCCTATTAGAATGTGTTCTGCACTGATGTTGTCTAGCCTTCAGCCCAGGACCAAGGGGTACACCCATCCAGACTTTTGCCATTCCTTCTCGCTAGCAGATTTCCCCACAAATTCTAGCTGCTTTACCTGAACTCTAGCATCTGCTTGCACAAGTCAGAGAGATCAGAGCTCTCTGCTTGGGTTCTGCCTGCCTCTGCTGTCTGGAGTGTGTCCCTGGGCTGAAAGCCAGGCTAATTGGAGCTCATATCGAGTATTTCCCTTTTCTCTAGGATTACCATCTTCTGTTTCCTGTTGTCCAATGCTAGGAAACATTTACTTTGTATATTGAATACAGTTTTATAGTTGTCTACAATGAGATGCTAGGGCTGGTATGACTTACTCTGTCAAGGTTGAAAGCTGAAGTCTGAATTTTGGAAGAAGTAGCAAAATTTTCAGAAAGGACCACTCTGGTTTAATTCAATTCTTTAGTGTATATGATTTTTACAGTGTTTTATATAGTTTTTTGTCTTCTGTTTACATAAAACAATAGCCTTTTAAAGCCTGAGGAATTATAAAAAAAATTTTCATCTCCTACTTTTAGAGATAAGAAAACTGAGACCCTATAGGGTAGAGATTTGTCGAGGTGAAAAACTAGGGGAATGGCAGAACTAGTTTTATTTGCTCTTCTTCATTTTTGAATATTGTACTTCCTGTGGAAGGCAGAATTGCTAGCTCTTTACTCTTACCTCTCATTTTTTGTCTTTGACTCCCATTGGGAGAAAATAATGAAAAGCTGCTTCTGAAAAATATTAAGGAATGTGGTTTGCAGAGTCTCAGCCCACCTTGGGATCATAGAGCAGTATGGCAGTTCCTCAAAAAATTAAACTCAGAATTACCATATGGTCCAGCAACTCTACTTCTGGGTTCAGAAAGAATTGAAAGCAGGGATTTGAAAAGATACTTGAACATCCAAGGTCACAGGAGCATTATTCACAGTAGCCAGAAGATGGAAACAACCCAAGTGCCCACTGATAGATAAATGGATACACAAAATGTGGTATCTGTATACAATGGAATAGTATTCAGTCTTAATAAAAGGAAGGAAACTCTGACAGATACTACAACGTAGATAAACCTTAGGGGCTTTATGTTAAATAAAATAAGCTAGACATAAAAGGACAAACACTGAATAATTCTACTGCTGTGAAATACCCAGGAGACTCAAATTTATAGAGACTGGAAGTAGAATAGTGGTTTCCAGGAGCTGAGGAGGGGTGAGGGGGATTTTGTGTTTAGTGAGTACAGTGTTTCAGTTTGGGATGATGAAAAAGTTTTGAAGATGTCTTGTGGTAAGAGTGGCACACTTAAAAATGGCTAAGGCTGTAAATTTTATGTATTGTGTATTATACCACAATTAAAAGAAAAAAGATACAGAGAAGACTATTGAGGGAGAGGGCTTGGAATTAGGAGACATGGATGAATAACAAGCATAACTGCTAATACCTATAATTCTTATGTAAGACTGCTGAGGCTTAGAATGTATCACTTTATGCCTTTGCATTTGAGATGTTGTATTAAGCTACAAAGAATTAGAGAATCAGGGTACATCCTTACATGCCAGGTAGTGTTCCCAAGTCATAACGAAGGAAGTGCAAAGTCCTTCACATATCACTGTATGTGAATACAGGCCAGGCCCTAGACACATTCTACAGAAATGGGCCTGCTTTCTAGGAGGTTTTTCTGAAAAATGTATTTTTTAATCTTTGAATATAGTTGACACACAATATTATCTTAGTTTCAGATGATATCAGCACAGTGATTAGACATTTATGTAACTTATGAAGCGATCACCCTGATAAGTCTAGTACCCAACTGACATCACACATAGTTATTACAATATTATTAACCATATTCCTGATGATGTACTTTAGATCTCTGTGACATTTTTTATAACTGGCAATTTCAAAATCATAATTTCATCACCCTTTCACCCATTCCCCAACCCCTTCCCATCTGGCAACAGTCAGTTTGTTCTCTGTATCTGTAAGTTTGTTTATTTTGTTTTTTAGATTCCACATATAATTGAAATCATATGATATTTGCCTTCATCTGTCTGACTTATTTCACTTAGTATAATACCCTCTAAGTCCATCCATGTTGTCCCAAATGGAAAGATTCACTCTTTTTAATGGCTGAGTAATATTTCATTGTATATACATACCACCTCTTCCTTATCCATTTTTCTATCAGTGGGCACTTAGGTTGCTTCAATATCTTGGTTATTGTAAATAATCCTGCAATGAACATAGGGATGCATATGGTTTTTCAAATTAGTGTTTTGGACTTCTTTAGATAAATACCCAGAATTGGAATCGATGGGTCCTTCTTTGCCTCTTGTTGCCGCCTATTTTGCCTGGTATAAGTATTCTTGCCCCAGCTTTTTTCCAATTCCATTTGCATGAAATACCTTTTCCCATCTCTTTACTCTCAGTCTATGTGTATCTTTCAATCTGAAATGGGACTTTTATAGGCAGCACATATATGGGTCTTGTTTCCTTATCCATTTAGCCACCCTTTGTCTTTTGATTAGAACATTTAATCCATTTATATTATTGTAATCTTTATTTATAACTGCTCTTTTTTATGGTTTTAATCTCTTTTTTTAGTTTCCTATCTCTTTGTTAAAGTATTCACTGAGTTCATCTACTTTTCCCCTAAGTTCACTGAGCATCCTTGTAAGCAGTATTTTAAACTGGGTATCTAGCAGGCCAATTGTCCCCATTTTGTTTAGTTCTTTATCTGGAGTTTTGTTCTGTCCTTTCATTTAAGAACATGTTTCTCTGTCTTCTAATTTCGATTAATTCCCTGTGTTTGTTTCTATGTGTTAGGTAGATCTGCTATGTCTCCTGATCTTGGCAGGGTGATTTTATCAAATAGGTGTCCTATGGAGCCTAGTAACTCAGTCTCTGTGTTCACCTGGGCCAGTTGTTTCAGATGTGTACCTTGTGTGGGTTTTGTGTGCCCTCCTGTTATATTTGAGCCTTGATTGCTGTTGGCACATCAGTGGAAGTGATTGACCATCCAGTTGATTGTAAAAAATGACCGTGATGATAGCAGAGGTGCTGTTGTAAAGGGCCTGACCCCACAGAGCAGGATATGCCTACTGAGTCCAGTCTTTGTGTGTCATTTGTGGCGGTGGTTGGGTAGTGCTCTCGTGTGATCAGAAGCTGGCCACCAACTCGGTTGGTCCTAAAGTCTCTTGGGAGGGGCTCAAGTATAGGCCAAGGTCTGTTACTGCCTGTGCTCAGCCCAGGGCACTTTGTAGTGGTCTGTAGATGGTTTTCCCTTGTGCTGGACTTGGAGGTGACTGGGAGAGGCTAAGCTTCAAACTGAAGCTAGCTGCCACTAGTGCTAGTTGGGGATGCTTAGCAAGAGGTATGGGTATGCTGAAATCAGATGCCACTTGTTTGGGGTTTGTGAACCTTTGTTAAATTTTAGGAAAGTCTACATCATAAGCCAAGACAGGCTGTTTGGATGGAAAAGCCACTGGAAGGGGCTTGAGTGGGCCTGGAACTTGGGAAGTATAGGGTCTCAAGGAATCACCAGGGCAGGGCAAACAGTGTAAGCCAGGTTGATGGAGGCACAGACTTAGCACTTACCTGCACCTGTAGGCTGTGTGGGCACAGGTCTCAACAAAGGAACAATGGCATCTACAAGCATTTTTTTTAAATGAAAAAACTAGCTGATTCTATTATGATTATCAATGCCAACAGGTCTTTAAATCAATTAAAATTTAATTAAGCATAAAGTTTCTTTCACATTTGTCTACAATCATAATAAATACAATTCTTGGCATAAAGACACAATCTTTGGAGTTTAAAACATACCCAGCTGCAACATTACATAAAGGAAACTCCCATTATTGTTTATGTGATTGTGGATTCACTAATTATGTTAAAATAATTATACTATGTAGAATAAAATGAAATGGAAACAATTTACTCATAAGATTCATAGTTAAATCATCTTTATTTACCAAATACTGTCCTGAGAATGTGATTTCATTAAGCTCCACTTCGAGCATAAGTACAATCACTTAAGTAACAGCCGTTACTTAAACTGAAAATAAGAGAAGTAAAAATTACACTTGAAGACAGACCAAAAATATTGTCAAGTTTCTTGTGGTTTTGGATGTTCATTTAGTAGTAGGCTAATTCTAGGTGGAATCTATGAACACACATCTACTTTCAGGGTGTGGGGATGAGGGAAAATCTGGCCCTTGGGGGAAGATAATGAGGAAAAGCTCTCAGTGAATAAACATTTCTTACCGCAAGTGGAGGAGGTGGTGGACCATGAATGTCTCTTGAAGGAAAATAATCATGCTTCCTGGCGGTGGAGGAAAAGAAGGACTTCTTGTCATTTCCAGATCCCTTGCATCCATTGGAAACAATGAAATTCTGATTGGAAGAACAAAGCCAGCCCTGGTCACATCACTTTTAGTGAGGAGAGATGCAGCAAACACATTTAAATTTCCAAGATTGTCTTTGCTAACATTTCTATTGGATTCCATTTCCAAAGACATTGGCCCAGTTGCTTTATCCAGTGATGGCGTTGTAAAGCTTCTGAGTTCTTCTGGTCCAGATAGTCTACCAGTATTAGAATAAAATCTGTCTTCTTTTTGTGGAGGAAGAGCTTGATTAGGATATGTTTGGCCTGGCGGAGGAATCATCATCTTATGATCCTATTCTCCTGGAGGTGAAAGGGACTGATGGTCAGAGGTGCCCCGTGAGGAACAGATAACTTATCATAGCTTGATTCTCCTCTTTCATTAGTAATCTGGTGGTCCAGAGGATTTCCTGAGCCTCTTGAAACTCCTTCTCATCTCCCTGGAAGCAAAGGTAAGAGTCCAAGTGGACCCTCCAATAAAGTTCTTGTTTCAGATGGTTGACCCAATGGTGAGGGACAATGTGGGGAAATGCTCTTTACCAAATGCTGTATTTGGAACATCAACTTCATAAGAATCTTTCTAAAAGTTCAAACTTAACCTCTGTTTCAGTTAATTTTTATCTGATGTAATAATTTTCTTTCTTTAAATCTTCGAGGTTTCTTTTAGCAGTCTGAGCTGCCAACCAATTATGTGCTTTCTTCTCATGGGAAATAATCTGCCTTTGATACGAATGAATGGTTCTTTCCAATTCTTCTTCATACTTTTTGGTCTCCAGTCTCCAGTTCTTCAGCTGTATGGCTGATCTATCTATTCATCTGCTTTAGAAAGTTTTTCCTTTCTCTAACCAGTCATGTTTTTCTACTGTTAATTCCCTGTGAAGAGTAATTTCATTTGCTTGATACAGTATAGACATTAAGTTTGTGCTAAAGCTTTTGATGCTCATTTTCAAGATGTTCATTTTCTGACTGCAAAGATGCTCGTTCAATGTGGAGATTTTTAATACATTCTATAAGCTCTTCCTTTGTTTTATCAATTTCAGTTAATAAGTGTAAATTTAGTTTCTTTCTTCTTCTAGGAGAAAAGATAAGCTAAGTTAATAGCAACATGAATGAGCTTCTTCAAAGCTTCTTTTGGCTGATTATCTAAGAGTGCACCATTTTCTGAATCACTCTTCATTTCCAATTCCAAGTTATCATCAATTAAGTCTTCTCCAAGCACAGTAGCCCAATTTTGCACCTTTAGAAAGCATTCAGTCAGAGACTTGATCTGAATTTTTTATATAGAACTTGTTTTGCATATATTTTGGAGTCTTCAAATATTTTCTGTTTATTGACTTCACTCACTTGTTCTTTCAGTTCTTCAGCATCTTGTAAAAGCTGTTTCTGGCTTTCCTGGAGTTGGGAATTTTCACTCAAAACATCTTTTATAGTTATCTTAAGTCACTTCATTCATTAAAAATATTTTGAAGGTTGTTTTGGCTTCACCTACTTGTGCTTTGAGTGATTTTGATTCATCTGCTGAGGACTGTATACTTTTTGAAATACCTGCTATCAATTCTTGTTTAGAATGTTTAGATTGCTCTTCCTTTAACTCTTTTTTTAGAAAAAGTATTTCATCCTCAAATTCAGATTTGAAACTTTTCAGTTTTTCACTGATTGCCTCCCAGCTTAGAGTTTCTGTTGACTCCTTCTCAAAGCTGTAATCCTTGAATGACTCTAAGCCTCCATACTCTTTTTGTAAGAGGCTACATTTTTCAAGTTGTTTACATTTTATTTAATTAGTATAAAAAGTTCTACAGCAAGCTTTTTTTCTTTTCATATAAAGCCAGCTTCTAATTGATCGAAAACTTCACAAAGACAAGAAAACAAAAAATCCAATAATTGCTGCACATATCAGCAATTTCCATGGAAAATCATAGGGATTAGGAACTTCTCTCATATCTTCAGGCAATGCTGCCTCAAGTAACTTTTCCAGGATCATCCCCAAGTATGGCTAAGGGGCAGTCCTGGGCTCTTCCCCAGGTATCCTGGACAATTTTGGATATATGCAGCTGCTATACTCAAGGTTGCTTTGGATATAGCAGCTGCAGCCAGGGCCTGGCTAAGACACATCAATGGCAGAGAACACACAGAGTTCTGTCCAGAGCCCAAACCCATACCAGGCAACTGGACTAAACCACTACAGAGCTTGCTGTGGGAGTTTGTCAGAAAGAATTTAGCCAATAGACCTCAAGTGTCTACACTGTCCATGGGGGGTCCTAAGCTTCTACCTTACACTTAGCATCCAGATGATCTGAAAAGTCCCTGCCAGCACTTCTATCTGGGAGGATGGTGCCCTTCCAAGTGCTTACCCTAAAGACAGGCAATTAAGTTCCTTCTCCTATGTCCCTTGCTCTTACTCAGCTACTGTCTTAGTGTTGGGGCTCAGAGTAAGTGAGTTTTTCACTGAGTAAATCTGTGCATGGACCCTTCAGGAAGAATACTCGGGACTCCAGAAGCCCTCCATTTACTCAGCCAGAGTCCCTACTGGTTTTCATAGACAGAAGTTTTGGGAACCCTGGGCTGAGGGGGCTGGTATGGGGCTGGTTATTTTGCTCCTCAGGGGCAGACCTCTGTAGCTGAAATATCCCTCCCATTTCTTAACTGCCACCTCATGAGTGTGGGGCTTGCCCAATGTGTGTCTTCACCCTTCCTATCAGTCTTGATGTAGATTCTTCTGTATATCCTTAATTATAGGACTTCTGTTCAGCTAGACTCCAGGTGGTTCTCAATGATAGATGTTCTATAGTTTAGTTGTAATTTTTAAAGATTTTTTATTTTTTTATTTATTTTTAGAGAGAGGAGAAGGGAGGGAGAAAGAAAGGGTGAAAGCAATGTATGGTTGCCTCTCACATGGTCCTCACTGGGGACCTGGCCCACAACCCAGGCATATGCCCCAACTGGGAATCGAACCGGGACCCTTCGATTCCAAGCCCACGCTCAATCCACTGAGCTACACCAGCCTGGCTTTAGTTGTAATTTTGATGAGGGAATGGGAGGAGGTGAGCACAGTGTTTCTACCTGCCATCTTGACCAAAAGTCCTTTAGGAGCTATTCAATGCCAAATTCCATTTAAATAGCAGGTTAAGAGTTATGAAAATACATTCATCCTTTTGTTTAACAAATATTTTCTGAATGCTTCCATGCTCAGGAGCTCTTCCAGGGAAGCAATGAACCAGAGAACTAAACAATAAAGACTCCCTGTCTTCTGAGTGGTTCCATTCTACCTAATGAGGGTGAGGAGAGTAAACTATCTAGTGCAGCAGATGCATCCAGTGCTGTGTGGGAGATGCATGCTGGGAAGGCTATAGAAAGTGTGTGTTACTGGTGAACCAGTTCTAAAGAAAGTAGATGGGAATACCTCACCGAGGGTCGTTTTAGCAAATACTCAGGGAAGTAAGGAGATATCTGAGTACAAATTCCCAATGCCCCTTGTGCATTTGAGGAATAACAGGGAGGCCAGTGAGACTAGAGCCATGGAGTAGGTTTAGAAATGGTCCCAAGGTCAGTGTAGGGAAGTTTCTGGAGTCAATGAAAGGATTTTGGCTTTTACCTGAGTCATATGGGAGCCACTGAGAAGCAGCTGGAGACTGCTGTGCAGGAAACAGACAGGTAGCAGGGATGGAGGTAGAAAGCTCTTAAACCCAGGGGGTGCTAGACTAGTGCAGGTAAGGAGATGGGAAAAGTGGTCAGATATTGGATCTATTCTGAAGGTAGAAGAAATAGGATTCCTTCCTTGCATCAGAGGTGAGGTTGAAAAAGAGGAATTAGAGCTGACTGTCAGATTCCTGGCCTGTTAACTAGAATAATTGAGTTGCTGTTCCAGAGAAAGTTAATACTAAGGAGGGTTTGGTTTGGGGCATGTGACATTAGTAAGCATACTAAACATTTCAGTAGAGTGTAGGTGGGCAGTTAAAGATAGCAGAATGAGCTCAGAGGTTTGCACTCAGATGGTGTTTAAAGCCTGGGATAGGGTGGGGTGGTGGAGGGAGTGAGAGTAGCTGCAGAAAAGACGAGGCCTAAGGTCTGAGAGCCCCTTTGCTTACTCCACAGATATAGAAAGAGTGGAGTAAGGACCCAGCCAAGGCAGTCTAACTATAGGGTCCTGGGCACATGGCTGAACCTCTCCGAATCTCTGAATCTTTGTCTGTAAGATGAGAATAGCCATACCCACCTCTCCATGTTATTACGACTAATGAGGTAATTCATGCATGGACATTGCTTACCTTAGAGCCCACTTCTCAACTCCCCTCTCCTAGCCTGAGTGATAGAGTAGGGCCCATAGACCATTCCAAACCATCTGATTGAAAACTTCTATAAGAAGCTTGGTAAAATTGCAAGGGGAATATTCTCCACCTACCTTAGCTATTTCCTTTCCGAGTCTTGCATTTTGCTGCTCTTGAGAGCTTAAGTCATCTTTCATAGACCCTTTCCCTTAGCTAGTGGCCTACATCCCCTTTTCTTCTCCCTTTTCAAAACTTACCTGGGTTTCTGTTCCAGTTTTGCAAATACTATTCTTATCTACGTGCCAAGATAAACTTGCCAGAGGGTTAATGTGTTAATGGTGCTAGTGGGTATTCAGTTAACCTGCTCAATCATCTGCAGTCAGTAGCTACAGGACCCCCCTCAGACACCCCCCCAAAGTAGTTTCTGCCTAAAAACCTGCTGTTTTCCATCAGGGGATGGGGGAAGGTGAGAAACCAGGAAGCTGATATTTCTGAGAGTATCTGGAGAAAGAGCAAAGATCATCATGTGCTGTGAAGTGCTTTTCACACACAACTGATAAATCACGCTGTTCTTGAAATTAAGATGTTGGCATCGAACAAACACAAATGTAGACTAAATATATGATTTTTCCATCCTGATTAACATCCCAGTGGCCCTAACAATAGATCCACATAGTGAAAAATGCTGTGCTATGCTTGGTCTTGCCTTGTTGCAGTTAAAAATATTGTAAGACCTAGTGAATCAGCAGAAGAAAAATAACTTGAAGGTGAAGTGCTTTCTGATAGTACTTGTAGCATTCTTCCAAAATATACAGATTTAATGAAAAGAGGAAAAATTTAGTGTAGATAACACCAAAATTGAAAAACAAAACCTGTTTCTAGGGAAGCAGCAATATTTTCATTTTTAATAGAAGCAGAATGTAACAATAAACATTGAGAATTTCAATTCTTGAACTCAAGAGTCAGGAGTTGAATAAATTCTCTTATTTTTGTAGATTTAACAAATTAGAAGCCTGTTCCTGGCAAAGCTATGTATTCTGAAGAAATAGATTTTGTAGCTCAGAATCTTGAATTTTCTAAATTACTTTTCTATAAAAGTGTGCTTTGTTTTTCATTATTACTATCAAAGCAAAAAAACTGCTCATTCTCCCATAATTTCAGAAAGCACAGATAAACAAAAACAAAGACAAAAAGATCAATGACCTCACCTGATGACCTTACCCTTTCAGTAAGCAGGTTGACTATTTCAGTTATCATGTTGGTATTTGTACTTTGAGATTTTTTTCCGGAGAACATTTTCCTCTACCAAATGAGGCAATGCTATAAATTTATGTGGGGACATGCTTTTTGCATTGCACAATGCATCGTGAGCATGTTTCCAGGTCAGCCGTGCATTGCCAGTGCGATGCAGTCCTAGGGGCTGCATTCTAAGCCAAGCACAGTGTTTCTGGACTGGTTTGTTAACATTAGCAAGATTGACAGAGTCCCTGCTGTGATGAAGCTGATAGTTTAGTGAGAAATAGGAAACTGTAATGCATCACACAGTGATGTAGAAGAACAGGTGTATGATTGAACCATAGATTTGTGGAAGGAGGTATTGAAGCTGAGACTTGAAAGGTAAGTCAGAATTAACCAGACCAAGAGCAAGGGGGTAAAACTGGATCGAAGGCTCTGTGAGAAAGAAAGCACTGGGGGTTCAGGAAATCAAGGGGAGGACAGTATGAACATGGCCAGTGAGTTGGGGAGAAGGGTGAGCAAGCACACTGCTGAGTTCAGGTCAAACATGAGACAAGACTGTAATATGTAACTGGATGTTCAAAGTGTACCCTAAGCTCACCGAGAAGCTGTGAAAGCTTTTGAGCAGGAGAATGACAGTTAGATTTGAGTTTGGGGAAGATTACTAGAGCTAGAACTTAAATGTGGAGAGGGGCTTGGCAGGGCCCCAGAATGTGACAATGACACCAAGGAAGAGGCCTATACAAAGTTTGGAAAGTAGAAATAGAGAGGAACAAGGTTGATTCAAGACATACTTAGGAAGTAGATAGGAAACAACTTTCATTTTGTTTGTAATTGGCATGAAGAAAGGCCTGCACATCCCCCTAGCAAAGGACTTGTCCCATTGCAGGGAGGGCTGTCAGCCACTCCTAACCACTTCCCAAGGCTCCTCTCTATTGGGCAGCTCATATCCAGTGACTGACTGAGGTGGAGCCACAACAATGAACCTGGAAGGGCCATTCAGCTTCCACATCCCTTGTGGGCTCCATGAGGCCATTATTGGGCCTACATCACCACAGCTCAGCTTCCATCTGTGCCTAGTCCTACCCCCACTTTCTCCTCCCCAAGGAGAAAGTCCACCCCAAGAACACAGAACACAGAAGTCCACCCCAAGAGCACAGGAAGGGACTACATGTGGCTTCTGGGTTTTTGGTGGCATTATTCATTATCATTGAAAACTCAAACAGAAGAATCAGAGTTGGAGAGAGGGATGTAGATGATGAGCTTAGCACGGGGCGGGGGGAGGGCAGTCCCTGTGAAATTGGGGTCCTTATAGCTTATTCTTGTGGAGACACCAGTAGTTGAGTCAACTGGTCATTTGGTTTTGAGGTTAAGTCTGATTTGAAGCTGCATGGTCACAGATGTATTTCTTGCTGTCTTTTGCTGGCATCTCTGTGCTCCTGCCATTCTGAAAGAATTAGTGTCTTAAATATACTTAATTCTCACCCTGGCTGGTATAGCTCAGTGGATTGAGCATGGGCTGGGAACCAAAGGGTCTCAGTTCAATTCCCAGGCAGGGCACATGCCTGGGTTGCAGGCCAGGTCCCCAGTGAGGGCCATGTGAGAGGCAACCATACATTGCTGTTTCTCTCCCTCTCTGTCTCCCTCCCTTCCCCTCTCTCTAAAAACAAATAAATAAAATCTTTAAAAATATATATATATATATGTACTTAATTCTCTTTTATCTTTGGGTCTGTATACATGCTATTGTCTATGCCTGGAACATTCTTCTTTTCCCTTTATGTTTTTCCCCTGCTCAATTTCTACTCATAGTGATGACATGGCTTCTACCAGGAAGTTATTCCAGATGCACCAGGATCTGGTTTAGGGGCCTGACCAACACACTCCCAGATCATCCCATATCCCAGCACTTGTCATGTGATAATTGCTGATTTTCTTCTTTGTGTTCTCCCTGACATTTATAAACTTCATGAGAGAAAGGATTTTGTCTGAGTTGTTGAAAGCTTTATCCCCAGCAGCTCCCATGGTCGTGACACCAAGGAAGTTATCATAGGTAATTGCTGCATGAGCCATTGATAATTGAAAGACAGACTTAGAAAGAAGCAGAGGAATGCTGAGATTTAATGTAAAGTTAGAAGCAGAAAATACTAAGGGAGGTGTGGCCAAGAGGTAAGGGTAACTTTTTTTAAGCTATTATTTATTTTTTTTCCATCACCATTTATTCCCCCATACTCTTTTACACCTCCACCCAATTGCCTTGCCCCTACAATCACCACACTGTTTTCTATATCCATGAGCTCTTCCTTTTTTTTTCTTTTTTGCTCAGTCCCAGCCTTCACCCCCAGAGCTGTCAGCCTGCTTTCTATCTATGAGTCTGTCTTATTTATTAACGTAATGTATTAAATAATAAGATATTTATTTATTAAACATAATTTTATTATAAATAAAATGTTTATTATTTATAAATCTGTTTAATAAATAAGTCTGCCTTATTTATTAAACAGAATTTATTAAACTAATATTGTTGGGCATTTAGGTCCTCCCAACATTTTTTTAACAATTTGCTATTACAATGTTATCACAAATGCTCTTCTGCACAGAGATTTTGTGCATGTTTTAAATTATGTCCTTAGTATAAATTGATGAAAGTGGAATTGCTATGTCAAAATTTTCATGTTATTTGATTTTTGATATCTAATAGTGATAATTTATCAGAAACATTGTGTCATCTTTGTGCTTATATCTCAGCCCTGAATTATTTAACAATTTAGTATATTTTAGTATGTTCATTTATTTATTAATTTTTATATTATGGTAATGCATGTATGATATAAAATGTACAAGCCAGGGGCATTAAGTACATTCATAATATTGTACAACAATTACCACTGTCCATTTCCAGAACTTTTTTTCATCATCCCAATCAGAAAGTCTGTGCCTGTTAAGCAATAGCCCCATTCTCTCCTCAATTATTTCAGAAAATTACCTGCATGGTTTTGGAAGGAATTTTTTGTTTTATTGCCATTTCTTCCAACAATAGAATGTTAATTAACTCTGAAAGTTCTAATACTGCATTAGGCCAATAACTGGGAATCAGGGTGAATAGTTATATCATTATGCCAAGGAATGGAGTTCTGAGAAAATAATATTCAGGTCCACAATGCCAAAAACTAGATAGCGCTTAGGGTTTTGTAGACTCAGAAGAGCATCCTTTTGTAATATTCAGGAACTCCTCAATCATTCTAAGGGACTTTTCACCTAGTAATATAAAATAAAGACCAATATGTTTAGGATTTTAGAAGCTTATCCTAAGCTAGAAATAAGACACAGAGGGGTTCTCTTTGTTTTTTGCAGGTATGATGTATAATCCTAAGTATTGATGAGGTGTAGTTTACCTAAGTGGTAGCAATTTTAAGAAAACTGAAAAGAAAAATTTAGTCTTTGCTTTGAAATGATTTTCCAGAGATGAAAGATTATATTAATATTTTTTAAAATTTCCATAGCATCTCCTGGGGTCCTCATGAAAAATCAGAATAACCCAAGAATGAGACAGCATGGGATTGAGAGGAGGGTATATTTCGACTTGATATGGATCCTGAGATTAAGTAAGGTATGCCTGGAGACCCACTTCAAACAATGGCAGTTTGCAGCTCTGCTAATTATTGGCTCTCGCCTATCTTTCTCTGTTAGGATTACTAAGCAAAAAGGTATTGTATTGAACCTCTGGGCATAACAGGAGGGAGAATTTATGGAGGATTAACTTTCTTTCATCTTTTTACCTTTAAACAGGGGAACAAGTCTAACAAACTGAATTAAAGGGAGGTATTTTCTTAAAGTCTTTGAAGTTTTTCTTTGCAAACAGAGTTGAATTGATTTAAGCCCTTTCCCTTCAAAGTAAAAGCCCTACAAGCAAATTTCCTTTATACATTCCTTGCTCTTTGTGAATTAACAGAGATAATACAGTGAAGAAGAGGATCTGATAAGAAGTAAGAGCAAGCTAGGCCCTTTAGAATATTAATAAATGCTGATGAGCTCATAAAGTGATAGAACTTTTTTTAATGATTAAAAAGTTTTCCTTATGCACTCTGAAAGCATTAAAACCTTAGGATGGTAATAAGGTTAACATGGAAAAAATGAAACAATAATATGACCCTAAGATGTCTGCCTCTCAGAGCTATTTAAATTCAGCTAAATGTCTGTTGGTGGCGCTCCATGTTTTAGTCTCTGAGAAAAAAATAAACAACAAAATTATGAGTGAAATGTTTCAAAATAGCCAAAATTTATGTCTTATATAAGTCACCAGTTTTGATGGTCACACTACCTTCAGGATACTTTCCTGATTGAGCGTACCCTGCAGTGGGCTTATAGCAGCCTTGGTTCCACCTCCGGCTCTGCCACTTATGAGCTTTCTTTCCGCACGGTCTTTCTGGGACTCAGTTTCATCATTTATGCAGTGGCAATATGAATGGGAGATAATTCAGGAAGCTACTTCTCATGTGATGGCAGGGGATTATAGAAGACATACACTTTATGTGCTTTTAAGATACTTTTCAAACATTTTCTTTTATAAAAAGAAAAAAGAGAATATTTGGATTAAATGAGGTCATGAGTGTAGGCAGTCCAGCTCACATTTGTAGGACGACATTGGAAGTGCCCTTACCTTGGAAGTTTCTGGCCTGGGTCTGCTGTCAGCATAGAGACAGGACCTGCCTGGCCTCACCTTCTCTCATGGGTAAAATGAGGTTTGTTGGGCCCAGATCTTTTTCCAGACTCCAATGTGAGAATCTTGAAAAGCAAGCAAATGCTTTACCTAGACCTGGGCTCTGGAGAACAGGAAAGGTTTGGGAACTTTTTTTGTTGGTTGGGATCACAGAGGGAATCCAACATACGTGAGGCAGTCAGCATCCCCTATACCACTGTCTGCAGCCACAGTCTCCTTGTGCTCCAGTGGACGGTGGACACCCTATGCATGTGTTCTCTCATGCAGGCTGGGTAAACCAAGGCAACAACCACTCTTGCTCAACTCAGCCGCATTACCTCTAGGCCCTTCACTGGGTGAGGCTTTCCTGCTCCAGATTTTCTTCTCATCTTTATTGTCTATTCTCTCCCTCTATGTATACATATGCATGTGAAATTTTAATTTAAAGCCCTTTGGTTCTAAAGTTGATGAGATGCTGTAGGAATCTAATTCTTGCTTTCCTTATAGTCATTTTGACACAGGTCCAAGAACCTGTCAACAATGTTAAGTGAGGACTTACTGTATTCACAGACTCTGTATTTGCAAATTTGCATACTTGCTAAAATTCTTTGGAACCTCAAGATGAGTATTTGCTGCACTTTCCCAGTCATTTGTGGACATGCATAGAGTAGGGGAAATTTGAGTTGCTTGACTGGCTGTTCCCAGCTGAGGAGGAACAAGGCAATGCTCTGCCTTCTGTTTCAGCCCCCAAATTGTAAGTAAACAAGTGGCCTTTTCTTGCTCGATTTAGTGCCACATTTTTGTTGGTGATTTCACTGTTTAAAATGGCTCCTAAGCATAGGGCTGCAGTGTTCCTAATATTCCTAAGCACAAGAAGGCTGTGATGTGCCTTAAGTAGAAAATATGTGGGTTAGAGGAGCTTTGTTCAGGCATGAGTTACTGTGCTGTTCATGAGTTCAAGTTCATGAATCAACAATATAGTATATTAAATAGGGAGTATTTAAACAGAAACACACATAAAATAAGATTGTATATTGGTCAGTTGATGAAAATGTTGTGACCAGAGGAGTAATTACAGTATCCACCAAATGTGCTGATTGTGAGTTTTTAGAACACAACTACTGTAAATAATGAGAATTGATGTGCATGCATGCATGCATGTGCATAGATAATGTACACATAAAAAACTATCTTCAAGGAAAGTAAATCTAATTGAGACGGTAAAATATAGAAATAAGGGGAATACAAATGGAAGCATTTGAGTGACAACTAAAGACTAACAATAATTGACAGCTGAATGGAGAAAGTTCTATTGAACTCTTCATGTCCAAGTAAAACTTTTCCTGCCAATAAAATGGAGCAATGATACCCACTGCTTGGCTAGTTTCTGCTTATTTTTCAGTGCAAACAAAGCTGTATTCAAAATAAGGATAAATATATCCATGTTAATTTTACCTAAGACTCTTCCTTGAAGAGTAATTCCCCTCATTTTTCTCACATAGTTCTTTGAGTTCTTCCTGCCATCAGGCAGCGTATTTGAAACTGTTGCTTAAAGTCCTTTGTGCTGGTTGATGTTCCCTGAAAATGCGAGAGCATTCTGTTTGTAACCTACATCTAATCTGTATTTCTGTCAAGTTTCAATTCTTATTTTTCCTTACTAGCAATGGACAAAAGTGTTCATGTGAAGAGTTTAAAACTAAAGTTTGTAATTATCAGATGAAAAAGTTAACTTAGAATAGCCATTCTCAGAGGAGAGATTTGCATCAGCTGGAGTTCTTCTATCGTCTAATATGATGTCAAATGCTTGAAGTTTAACTTCAGAAATTTTGGCAGAATTTCAGCCAAGGTTCAGTTTCCCCAAACTTCTTTCTTGATTTTTCACACCCAAGACTTGTAAAAGAGAGAAGTCATAACCGAGGAATGATGACACACTAAGTCCATTAATTCACAGCATCTTGATGTGACCAGTGACCCACAGGTTTTGTTCATGGAGGGAAACTCTAAATCAGCAACGTTCAACTTTTTCTATTCGTGGCATGCATAAACTGATTACTAAAATTCTGTGGCCCACCAAAAATATATATATTTTGCTGATCTGACAAAAATAGATATAATTTTGATTCATTTACACTGATGGCTATTGTTGTGTTGGCTGTTGTTATCTTTTTCTTTATTTAACAATCTAAAGGAAAAGAGGCCAGTGCCTCTGACTAAGTAGTCAAGTATTGCATGTTTTAAAAACTCTAGCAGCACATAGGTTGAAAATCACTGCTCTAAATTGTTTATTCTTTTTCCTTTCTATTTCTTCCTCTTTCTTTCTTCCTCTATGTCTTGTATTCATGTTAATTCTCCAGAAGTGCATCTTAGTTTCTTGGCTGGCTGTCTCTCCTCTCCACTCGCCTCCACTCTGCTCTCAGACGGTTAATTCATCCAGTATCTTCACAGTGGAACAACGGAGCCCACATTTCCTTTAGGTTTTCTCTGTGGTCCCAGTTTCTCTACTCAGACTCCTCTGCTCTTTCCAATAAATTTTCAAAGTCATTTTTCTAGGTGAGAGCCCATCTCCATCTAAGATCACCTGGTCTTAGCTTTTACTAGAGCATTTGTCCTACCAGACTCACAGGTAGTATAAAGAGAATTTAGAGCAGCTTATCTAAGTTTGGTTATTGTTAAGTGCCCTTGGCCTCAGTTGGCAAGACTGAGAGGAAGAAATCCATCAGCCACAGTCAAGAGCGACCTGCGCAATTTTCTTTGTGGTTGGCTGCCATTATGTGAGTTCAGTGTTACAACAAGAGACTGATCCAATTACTCTAAAAAGTGCCAAAATCTATAAAAATATTCTATTGGACAAAAAAAGAGGGATCCTGAAACCTATAAGGATTAAAGGCACTAACTCCAGCTATCAAACCTCACAAGTAAAGTTATTTACAACTGTTATACTAGAATTAGGGCCATAACTCAGGCCTATGAACTTCTAGTTCCAACTTTACTTAATCAACAATGAGCGAATGTATATTTGGGTTTTATTATTAAATTTAATCCTCTTTTTCATTAATCACTATGATAAATTAGTATAATTTTTTTGTGATCGTTTTCAGTTTCCTTCCAAATAGATGTTTTTCTAAAGCTTTATTAAGGTATAATTAATTGACTTACTGTAAACTGTACATACTTAAAGTGCATAACTTGATAAATTTTGTGCGCATTCATGAAATCATCACCACAAAGCCATAAAATGAAAGTATCCATCACATGTTTCCTTGAATCCTTTTGCAATACCTGCCTCCCATCCCTGTTGATCTCTTCTGGTCCCCCTCCCATATTTGGCAACACTGATTTGTTTTCTGTCACTGTAGATTAGTTTGCATTTTCTAGAATTTTATATAAATGGAATCATACAGTAGGTACTTGTTTTAGTTTCTCTTTTTTCACTCAACATAATTTTTTTGAGATTCATACATGCTATTGCTTGAGTCAACAGTTTATTCTATTTGATCACTGAGTAGTATTCCATGGTATAGATATACCACAATTTGTTTGTCCCTTTATCTGTTGATGGACAGAGCTTCTCAACTTGGTACTATTGACATATTAGGCTGGATAATTCTTTGTTGTGGGGGACTGTTCTGTGCATATGTCAATAATATCCCACCCCAGTTGTGACAACCAAAAATGTCTCTAGACATTCCCGAATGTCCCCTGGGGGCAAAATCACCTCTAATTGAGAACCACTGGGCAGCACATTATGTGGCTATGAGCACTGGAGTATAAGTCTTTGTATTAAACATACACTTTCATTTCTCTTGGATAAATATAGGAGTGGAAAGGTTAGGTCATGCAGATGTATGCTTAACTTTTCTAAAAAACTGCCAGTTTCAAAAGTGGTTGAAAGTTCTCACTAGTAGCGTTTTAGAGTTTAAGTTTTTCAACATCCCTACCAATACTTGATATAGTCAGACATTCTATAGTAGTGAAATGGTATCTCATTGTGGTTTCAATTTGCATTCCCCTAATGATAACAAATTCGAACATCTTCATGCACACTTATATTCTTTGGTGGAGTCTCTCAAGGATCACTGTCCTTCATTGACTGATGACCAATGTCTTGAAAACTATTGTTTCATATATTTTTAGTGGTTTCCATTTGGAGGATAGATCTGGTCCCTGTTACATCATCATGGCTGGAAGCAGGATTCTCAACACCTGTCCATCAATGTTTTTCTAGTAGTTTCTCACAACCTTATAACCCCTGCTGTCATATCTTCTCGTATTTTTCAGTTTCAAATCCTTGGAACTTTGATTTTCTTGCTTTCAGCTTTAAAAGTTAGTTTGCTTAATGAAGATTTTATATTGTGTATTTTCTTTTCTTATCCTGCTTTGTTGCGTTCTGCTACTGCATCTTTAAAAATTTCCATGGTACTTAGGAGTATATGATGTTCACAAACTTTAATTTAGCAATCAGGATGCCCAAAAAGATCAAGAGGACAAATAAGAGGAACGGATAGAGACGTTTCATTCCAGGTAGTTTTACTTCTGGTATCCTTAAAAGTAAAGTGGCATAAATAATAAATAAAATGGGCTTTATCAAATTAAAACTATTTATTCTTCTAAAGAAAAAAAGTTAAGAAAACTGTAAGGTAAGCCACAGATTGGAAGAAAATACTTACATAGCATACAATTTTATATAACTTATGCAGTTAATAATAATGTTTAAAATGTAAACAAACACTTCACAAATGGAGATGTATGAATGACCACAAAGCACACACAAAGATACTCATCAACCTGAATCACCAGGGAAATGAAAATCAAAGTACAGTGATACCACTGCATATCCTCTTAGAGTGGCTATTGTTAAGGGGACCGACAATGTCACATGTTGGGTAAAATACAGAGGAACTGGAACTCTCACACATCGTCATGGGAATACAAAGTTGAATGGCCACTTTGGAAAACACAATGTGTGCTTTAATTTATATGAAATCCTAGAAATGGAAAAAAAAAACTACTGTGCCAGATGGCGGAGCAGTCTGTGTCAGTAGTTGTATAAATGTATTGTGAAGATTCATCAAACTTTACACTAAAGAAGAAGAAATTTTATTTTAGGTAAATAACACATCTATAAATTTGGGGGGAGAAAGTAAATGGTGACATTTTCACTGAAAGATAAATGTGGAGTAACTCTTTTCTATAGTAAATGGTATAGCAGTGCAACTTCTGACCTGCTATCTAATTTGATTTTTAGGCTTCTTTGCACCTCATTTTTATGTTTTGTTTTGTTTTTTTTCAGGCATGTTTTGAAGAAAATAACATAAATGTTTGAAGTATCTTAAATTTTTTTCATGAAAACTCCAATATAAATGCTACATAAATCCTTATGAACATGCTATAAATCCACACCAACTTGGAAATACGTGATTAACAATTTAGGTTGGAAAATGAGGACAGACTACTGACTCCATACGTTTTACTCCCTTTGTTTCTAAAATGTGTGCTGTTGGACTGTGATTAAATTGCTTGGCTGAAGCACTGAAAACACACTGAAAGAAAGAACACTACTAAAAATATGTACGTTCCTCACTGAGAAATATTAAAATCAAAGTTTATTTTGACAGCTTAAATGGTGTTGGTTCAACAATAAATATTGGTGTGTTTCAATAGTGACCTCTTTTGCCTTGGATCTTTGAAACTTAAGATCCACTTTGATTTTTTGAAACAAAATGTGTGTGAGTGGAAACTGCCAGAATTATGCTTAAAAAAACATAGGCAGTAGGACTGTGAAGTGTGTACAGAAAGAGGGCCCCAAATTGTAAATTTCAATGGGCAGAGGGTTTTTCAAAACACAATTTCTGGAAAATCCCTTGCATTTCTAATCTATAGCATGGTACATTAAGCAGGGTTTAGAAATCTGATATCCAGTAAGGGTATATCTGTGGAAACAGAAGGCATGAGCCTGATTTTAAATGTCAAAGCAATCGCTTCCTTTTTTTTCTCCCCCTTTCTCTTCTTATGCTTCCTTTGGCTTCAGGACCTCTTATCTACTGATAGTTTAGAACACATTTCTCTCTCTCTCCCCCCTTCTCCCTCTCACCCTCTTTCTCTCTTTCCAGCAGGTGTGTAAATTTCACCCAAATCTGATATTTTATTATTTATATATTCTCTTAAGTGATAATAAAAAATTTAGTAAAATCCAGGTTTTTGGACAAAGTATGGCATGCTTGGGCCTTAGAGCATTTGCTGATTATAGGGGCCTGTGGCCTGTGAGAGATGGATTCTTAGGAACAGTGGGCTTGGAAGTCAGACTGGGTTTGAATATTGGCTCTGCTGTTGCTTCTGTCCTTACTGTGTACTTGACTTTGAGCTAGTGTCGTAACCTTCATTTCCTCATCTGTAAAAGGGGATTAATACATTACATATTGTTGAGAAGATTAAGGAACCTAAAGCCTAAATGTCCCTTAGGCTTGCCACTAAATCTCTAATGTTGTAGCCTCCCATCTATCAAATGAAAAGATCACCACCTGTGTTTCTCTAGAGTTCCTAGGGACGCTGTTTCTCATGTAAGTTGAGCAGTGGACTGCATCTCTACAGTCAGCTCTGCCCTGCTGTCCTTGGCCACCCTGCTCAGCTGGGTTGAGACTGATCTGGGCTAGATTCTCAGAAGTGGTATCTCAACAGGTGTGGGTCCCTGGAGTGGTACCTGGTGCTTTTGTTCCACGTGCCTCCACTTTTCTGCTGCTCTGCATAGCCTCTGAATAGAGGAGGGTGTCTTCCATTTGTAGCTCTGTCCTCCACCCAAATTAACAGGAATATTTGTTCCCTGGTACTAAATTTGTCCTGGAGTGGCCAGTCTTTCCTCCTCTGTGCCAATTATACTCTCAGAAGCTTTGTTGTTCCTATCACTGTTTCCTCATCTCCAGTTCCTCTTGTCCATGAGACTGACCTGTATATACATGCTTCGACCCAAAGGGTGCAGTGTCTATTTATGTGCGTTCCTAAGGGGCTCCTGGGTCTTGTAGTCAAGGAACAGGTATAAAAGACCCATGGACAAAAGCAACAGAGGGTGAGGATTGACTGTGGGAGGTAAGGGTGGGTAGGGCAAAGGAGAGTAATGGAGGAGGAGGAATGGGAACATCTGTAATTGAGCAACAACAAAAAAAAGAAAAAAAAAGATCAGTAGGTGAACTAGACATGTTTATTTATTCATCATTCAGCAAACACTAGTCACTACACTAAGAGCTGAGGAATCATGGTGGACAAGATAGATTTGGTAAATATCCTTACAGAAATTTCAGTCTAATGGCGATAATTCCAATTAATATTAAACTTCAAAGGCAAATAAAATAATGTGCTGAAGGGAAGGCAAGCAGGGAATGATGTCTAAGTGGATTGGTGGATGTGAGGGAAGCTTCCTATAGAAATGATGTTAGACCTTATCAGAGAGAAAAATCAATGCTTTTAATGGAAGAGAAAAATGTTGGAGTAAGAGCAAGGGAGACAGGGCTGTCCTCCCAGACTATGCAAAAGGGAGTATCCCCTAAAGAGAGTATCCCCTAACCGGGACAGCATGGTGTGAAAAAGTGAAGATTGGAGACAGTGAGCTGTGGGTCGGAGATGGGAAGCCCTAACATGGGGTGGAGCACATTATAGCCCAGTCCCCATCAGAGAATGATTGCTGGAATCAGGGTTTCCAGCAGTTCTCAATGGCTCACTCTTTTCCTGGGCAGGTACTTTCAGCCTGAGCAGACAAACAACCACCCAACGCAGAAAGGCTGCAGCCTGGACCAGCTGATGGTGACCCGCAAGAAATATGACTTGTGATTTCTGTAACTCCCTTTGGTAAAGCCTGCATTACTATCTAAACCCAATGAGCAAGGAGGTCTCTTCACAATATTCTGACCAACTGCAGAATAATGAACACAGAGCCCATACTACTGAGCAAGTGAAATTTTCTATTACTGCTTAAATTCAGCTGTCTTTCCTTTTTCTCCCTGAAAACACGGTAGATGGAGATATTTTTGTCCCTGTTGTGCTTCCGGTCCCCTCAAATGTCTCTGTTATACAGTTATAAGAAAAGCATACACAAAAGAAACGAGGACATCTCTTTGACAGCATTTTGCATTTCCTGTGGCAGGTCAACAGGATGTTTCTGAATGTAGAAACTTTGACCTCAAACAATAAGAAGAGCAACTTTAAATGGAGAGACGACTGGGTCTACCTGCCTGGCTCTCTTGTTTCTTTCGGGATGACACAATGATGTCTGGATCTGGACAGATTCTAGTGACATCATCTTTGGTTTTTGACTTTTAGAGTGATTGCCTTTTCATTTTGGATCCGGTAATTTTTAAAAACCTAATGCTCTATTCTTTAAAGCACTTCAATTGTAAAATAAAGCAAATATTAAAATTACATGAAACATCTACATGTAGTTCAACAAGTAATTATACAACACTCATAAAAATATCACCCGAACTGAGATATAGGACTTCGTTGGGTTCCCAATATCCTAATGTGAAGAAGACTGGAATATACAGTCTTTGTTTTTCCTTCTAATTTTTACTACTTCTGGTTATAGCCTAAATATTGAAGTTTAGTTTTTTTTGAAATTTAAGTAAATGAAATTATTATGTATGTGTTCACTTATGTCTTTGTTTCCTTTACTCATTCTATGCTAAGATTCATCCATGTTAAGAGTGGCTATTCATTTTCATTGCTATGTAATGCTCTTTTGTAGAACAGATCACAATTTGTTCATCTGCTCTAGAGCTGATGGTATTTGTCTTGTTTTCAATTTTTGATTATTATAAACAAGGTCATAATGAACACATACTTGGCCCTGTACATGTGTGTACAAGAGTTTCTTCCAAATGTATCCATAGGAGTATCATTGATGGATCATCATGTATGCCTATCTCCTACCTTACAGGATAATACCAAACTTTTTTCCAAAGAGGCTTATACTCCCAACAAATTATCAATATCCTTTGATCACCTACTGTGTAATTTAGATCTTAAGGGGAAAAAATCAATGAACAAAACAGACAAAATTCCTGAACTCATTCCATTTATATTCTAGTGGATGGTGACATGTAATAAATAATGATATCATATTTTCAAGTGGTAAAAAATGGGACAATAACACATAATATGGACATAGAGACTGAGAGGAGGGTGCTCCTTTAAACAGGGTGATTGGGGTGGACTTTCCATCCCGCTGAGGAGGTCAGGGTCATAGTTAAAGAACTGCGCCCTTATGTTGGTTGTAATTTATATTTCCTCAATTACTAAATATATGGGTATCTTTTCATATATATTCTTGGCTATTTGAATTTCCCCTTTTGTGAAGCTCCTGTTCAAGTTTTTTGTCTATTTTTGTGTCACTTTGCATTATTGTCTTAATGATTCTTTAGGAGTGTTTCCTTTCCTAATGGTACCTTTTGATTAACAAAATTAAAATTATGTAGTTTGATTTATCAGTCTTTTCCACATGAAGCTGGGCTCTTTATTTCCTTTTTGTAATCCCTTCTCTGTCCAGTAGGTGGTATGTGTTCAAGATGTCAGACCCTGGGCTTCCCATATGGGCCTGGGCCCCTGAGCCTACGCTCTTTGATTCTTCCTCATTTTCCCAGGGTAAATGCCAACTGGAGCATTCCTACTTTCTGAGCTGTTGTGTGATTAGCTATACTGCATGCTGTCTCTGGCCTCCGTGGGATGGTGGACACTGACTTCTACCTGGGAACACACTTCCCTTCTGTTCTTGCCTTTCTATCACCTCCTTTGGAAAATACCCGTCCACTTTGGAGTCTCCCTTAGTCCCACCCCAACCCTGAGCTTAGATTAGGATCCCCTCATCAGTCTTCCTCTTGGGCCCATTCTACACCATTCTCACTGCCCTGACACAATGCATACAAAGTATTCATATTTTTAAAAAGAAGTGACTGTAGTAACCTTCTATACCAATGATTTTTAACCTTTTTCATATCATGGCACACACAAACTAATCACTAAAATTCAGCAGCACACCAAAAATACATATTATGATTTTTGCCAGTATGACAAAAACAGGTATAGTTTTGATTCAGTCATACCGGACAGTTATTGTTGTGTTGGCTATTGTCATTTATTGTATTTGACAACCTAAAAGAAAAGAGGTCAGTGCCCCTGACTCAATAGTCAGGTATTGAATGATGTAAAAATTCTTTTAGCACATTGGTTGAAAATTGTTGCTTTATACTATATACTCCACAATGACCAGGGCAGCTGACTAATCCTTGAAAGCCTAATGCCCAGCACAATGCTTAGCATGTGGTGGGCACCCAATCATTGCTTATTGATCTGGAAATTAACTCTGAAAAGGTCAAGTTCATCAACCTAATGAGTTCTGTTGACTGACTGCATTTTATTTTCCTCATATTTTATTTTTCTAAATATTAATTTATTTATTTTTAGAAAGAGAGGAAGGGAGGGAGAAAGAGAGGGAGAGAAACATCACTGGGTAGCATACGTGCCTGGACTGGGGAGGGACCCACAATTTAGGGATGTGACCCCATAGGGATCGAATTGGCGACCTTTCCTTTTGCAGTATGATGCCCAACCAACTGAATCACATGGTCAAGGCCAGACTGCATTTTTTTTTAATTTTTAAAAATGTGTTTATTGATTTTAGAGAAGAAAGGAGGAGAAAAATTGATGTGAGAGAGAGACATTGATTGGTTGACTCCCATCCACACCCTGACCAGGGATTGAACCAGCAACCTAGGTATTTGCCTTGACTGGGAATCAAATCCCCACCGTTTGGATTATGGAATGATGCTCCAACCAACTGAACCACATTGGAAAGGGTGATTTTAGACATTTCTGTAGGCACATATTAAAGTAAGACTTTTCTCTTAACTATCATTAATTACTACTAGGACTTCTTTCTCATCAAAGAGATGCTGGTAGTGGGTTGAGAATAGATGGGAGAAAAGGGAGATTTGCTAGGATAACCAGAGGCCTTTGAAGCCACCTGTGGATACTGGATAAAAAGCCATAATCAAATCCGCAGAAGCGTCTCTGCCCAGGAACCTAGAAGAAACAGTTATTCCACACTTTGGGGAGGTGTTCAAAGCCTGGCAAATGTGAAGAGTGAGCTCCATGTGTGATTTGGATGAATTTGAAATTGTGCCTGTATGGATTTTGTGCTATTCATGCTGTTTATCTTTTAAAAATAGGGCAGTGGTTACACAGCTGAAGCTCTGAGCCTGCCCAGCTCCCTGCATGACTCTGCCCGATCCAAAGCTTGACAGCACTTCCTTCCTGACCTCGAGTGGCTTCCTGCTCTGGCCTTATCGCACACAAAACTTGACACTGTGCTGGAATGCACTTAAAGTCCATACATGGAAATCTCTTGCTTTCTACATTTACAAACAACTGCCATCTACTAAGCGCTTTCTTTTTTTGCCAGACTTTCTTTACTCTAGTAGCGTAGGATTAATTCAGTTCCAAAAAAGCAAGTAAAAAAGCACTTTCCATCTCTATTGCTTGTTTTCACCTGAAATTTCAATCTTTTGTTTTATAAGCCAAAGAAATAATCAGTAAGTATGACATACATGTATACATTAGAAAGAGAGAGGTGGTAGGACACTTCAGTATTTATGGGGGATTTGGGAAATGGCTACCCAGATAAAGTGAATTACACAATTATATATTTTCATTGTCATTTTATTACATCTCCATCTTAATAATGGTGGGCAGTTTGATTGTGAATATTGTTATATAAAAAATAATCTTCTAGTACTGACATCTTTGGCTTCTCTTGCAAATTTTAAGAGTTTTAGTAATTATGAAAGGCCTTTTGTTTCCCGTCATCTGAGATATCCTGATATACTTCTTTCTTTCTCCCACAAAATTTCAAGGTACATGTGAGATAATCTTCACATCGAAAATTAAAATTTGGAATGCCAAATCAATCAAAGATAAATGGGGCTTACAAAACTTTTAAAGGTTAATTAAGTTTCAGAGACAAAGAACACAAACCTCTCTCTGCTTTCGATGTATTTTAAAAAGCTACTTTGTAAATAATTTAAAATTTGGAAAGGTGCTGATCTGGAAATTTCAAGGGGTTAATGGAAAAGAAAAATAGTTTAGAGGAGGTTCCTGGGAGTGTCTTGGCTTTCTAAATTTAATTGCTTGTCATGAGCTCATCAACTTCTTAAGATATTATGATCTTTTACCCAGGCTGGGGGAATTTCCTCAGATGTGATTAGAGAGTGGGCTGGGCCGTGTCCTCAGATTCAGACTACTTAGTTTTGGAAGCATGAACTCTCTTGGAGCCTTTCCCAATTCTATTTCAGAGGAATTCCCCCTTGAAGAACAACTCCCACGATAGAAGGCAGGGAACAGAGGAAGCCTTTTGAAATGTATTTATTATTTTAATTTGGAAGTTGAAAAGTCTCGCCTCACCTCTTTGTAAATACTTAAGTAAGAGTCAGAGGGACAATTCGAAGTCTCTTTCATAAGATGAGTAAACTAAACAAGTGAAGAGTACTCAAAAATACTCGTTGAAGTTCACAATCATCCTGAGTTATTATTTATAAAGCACATGACTTCAATCATTTCAGGAAGCCTGATGGACCCCATGGGTGAGGGGAACCTAGGTTTTTCATTGACTCCTAAAGAACAAGGCAGCTTTAACAAAGCTTCTCCATGTGAATATAAACTTCCCTGTGACATGTGATGAAGCTGAAATATATGAAATTTGAGGTTTGTCAGGAAAAAGTACAGTCATTGTTAATAGAACGAGAATGATTTGTATGACATTGATGTAACCTGGCAGCCAAGGAGAGTGGACTGGAATGCGCATGTGTGAACAATGATGACTTCACTGTACTAGTCAGTGGGGGCAGAAGACACTGTTGAGTGAGCATGTGTACTGTGCAGCCTCCATATTCAAAATCACTGAGCAAGTAGAGCAAGGAATCTGCATCAAATTTTGCATTAAGCTGGAACATTCCTCCATGGTAACCATTTGGATGATTCAGAAGGCTGTGCCTATGGACAACTGGGACTGGCAGCTTCATCATGACAATGCGCTCACTCATGCATCACATCTCATGCAGTCTGGCAAAACATCAGATCACCCAGGAGACTCAGATCCCCTACAGCCCAGATTTGGAGCCCTGCGACTTCGGGCTTTTCTGAAAACTAAAATCACGTTTGAAAGGGAAGAGATTTTAGACCATCAGTGAGATTCAGGAAAATATGACAGGGCAGCTGATGGTGATTGGGAGAACTGTGTGAGGTCCCAACGTGCCTACTTTGAAGAGGACTTAGGAATTCTTGTCCTGTGTACAGTGTTTCTTATATCTTGTATATTCTTCAATAAATGCCTCTATATTCCATGTTACATGGCTGGATACTTTCTGGATATACCTCGTATATGAAGGGTAGAGGACTGACTGAGGGCTGGAGTATGAGGGAAAGCTTCTCTATGGAGATCGTATTTAAGCTGCTGCCAGATGGAAGAGAAGCCCACTGTGTTCCAAGGCCTGTAGGTTCACAGCGCCCTTGTGCAGCAAGGGGAGGAATAATGAGGGGGAAAGCTGGGGTGGTAGGCAAGGGCTAGATGATGCAAGGCTTCCTAGGTCATAGTAAAAGTTTTGGATTTTTAAGAGTTGTAATACACATAACATACAATTCACCATTTTAACCATTCTTAAGTGTGCGGTTCAGTGGCATTAGCTGCACACATGTTGTTGCATAACCATTACCACCTTCCTTCTCCATAATTGTTTTCATCTTTTGAAAGTGAAACACTAAATCCATTAAAAAATTTCCCTTTCCCCCTCATCAAAGCCCCTGCCAACCACTCTTGTACTTCTTTCTCTATGAATGTAGAAGTTATATAAACAGAATCATACAATAGTTGTCTGGTTCATTTCACTTAGCAAGTTTATATATGTACTTGCAAATGTCAGGATTTACTTTTTTTTAAGGCTGAATAATACTTGATTGTATGCATATACCACATTGTCTTTAAGGATGGACATTTGGCTATTGTGAATAGTGCTGAAACATATTCTACAACAATGGAGAAATATCAGTTTTGCAACTCTGCTTTCAATTCTTTCAGATATGTTGCTAGAAGAGGCATTGCTGACCACACAGTAATTCTCTTTTTAATTCTGTTTTCCACAGCAGCGACAGCTTTTTACATTCCCACCAGCAATGCAAAGGGGTTACAGTTGCTTCACATCCTTCCTAGCACTTGTTATTTTCTGTTGTTGTTGTTGTTGTTGTTTTTTAAATAATAGTAGTCTTAATGGATGTGAAGAAGAGTTTGGAGTCCGTAAGTTAGAATCCATTGGATAATTTTATAGGTAGTAACATGATCCTCTTTCTTCTTTAAAACAGTCACTCTGGCTGCTTGGTGGAGAATGAATTGAAGAGAGAGGAGAGAGTAACTGAGCAGGTTAATTATAAGAATATTTTGGTGTTCAGGAAAAGGATGATGGAGGTAGGGACCAAGATAGTAATTTTAAAGAGAGATATGCAGATGCAAGCTATATTTTAGAAGTAAAATTTATTGGTCTTGAAGATGGATTGGATGTAGGGGTGGCTGAGAGAGAGAGAGAGAGAAATCAATAAGGTATTAGTTTCTGAAATAAACAACTTGGTGGGTGTTGCTACTATTTTCAGAGATGAGGAAGACTGAGTGTCTGTGGGGGTATCAGGATTGGAAATCAAACGCTCATAAAATATTCGATGGAAGCATTAAGAAACAGAAAATTGGACTGTGTAACACGGAAACTGGGAAAACTGATTCAGAAAAGTCAGTAACTTAACGTCACACAACCCAGAATGCAGGTGGCAGAATCAAGAAGCGACCCCAATATTGTGTGGCTGTGAAGCCTGGTCTTACCGATTCTGTGTCACTGCCTTCCAGTCCAAGCAGCTCAATCTCCAGGAATTTGAACCAATGACTACGATTATCTACTTGGAAAAAGTCTGTAGTAATAAAAAGGAGTCAATGTGGAGTGACCTCTGCGAGGAGTAGTGGGAAACCTTGTCACTGTGATAGTCTTTCAAAAGCAAACCAGTTAAAAAGCTAAGGAAAGCCAAGAAAGGAAATTAGGAAAACACTCTAGATATTTTTCTACATATATTGCCCACATAATTAAAGACTTCTGAAGCATTAGCTAATAACTTTACAGTCTTAAAAGCATAGAATGCTTCGTTGGGACGAATGGCATGTTTTCTGGAACCCTCCTTCTGGGGGTTGGAGAAATGCAGGCAAAATAGCACTGGATTTGGTCCTGAGTAGACCTTAGTTTGAATTCTCATTCTGATTCTTAGCTGTGTGATCCTGGCAAAATTACCTAACTTCTCTGTATCTTTTTCTTCATTTGTAAAATGGGGACAATAATTTGATTTTGTGGGGCACGTAAAGTGGTTAGTTATAGCGGGGTTCAGCTTAGGCTATCTATAAATGGTAGCTATTATTGATAGCTCTCTTTATTTATTTTTCTCTTTTCCTCTTGTAATCTGCATTATGCTTTTCTCCCAGGTGAAAGGATACAGAAAAAAACCACTACTGAACACAGGCCATCAAAGTTTCCATGAAATCTTTGTGAAAACAGGGATGTCGTTCTTCCTATTGAGTCCATGTCCTAAAATAACTCCTGGACCATCTATAACCTTCCTTGATAGAAGTTACAGATAGAAATGAGTGAGGAGTTCTTATTTCTCACCAGCACTTGCCTGGTTGATTTCTCGGTTCCACACAGCTTTTTAACTGGTTTGCTTTTGAATGACTCTCACAATGACGAGGTTTCCACTGCTTCTAACAGAGGTCACTCCACACTGTACCAAGGCTTCCTGGTGAAACGCATGCATGTTCTTTCCTCAACTGATAGCAGCTTGACCTTTCCTGACTCTCTCTTTCTTAGGACCCAGTGCAGTGCCCAACTTTTTAAATCCAAGGGTAGAAGAACATAAAGCAGGAACTGACGTAGTTTGGGTACTGATGCAGTGCAGGTGATGGGAGGTGATTGGCATGGTTTGGGAGGGAAAGGACAACACTGCCTTGCAGGGGCAGAGGCTGAGGGAGTAGAAACTGGTCTGAGAAATAAGTGACAAGTTTGAAGTCACTAAGCAATCATCAGGTGGTTAGAAGTAGGGACTGGGGCTTGTGGAAGGTTTCAGAATTGAGATACACCCTGGTGATCTTTTGCATGAAAGTGGAAGGTACACAGAGGGTGGTTGGATCACCATTAGGAGGCAGAATGTGGGCAGAAAATGCTGTGGCGTCAGAATTTAAGACCAACTACATTGTGGAGTAGGAGAAGAAAAAGGAGCCAACAACACTAGCGGGAAGTAGAAATCTGCAATCTCAGAATATAAAACGGGGCCCAGGATTACCATATCCAAGAGACGACAGCTCTGGAGGTATCAGGAGTTTAGGGATGGAAGGCAGGTCATAACACTTCGCAGCTTCCACCAACTGGTCACTATAGAAGTACCTGTTTCACACCAATCCAAAAGGACCTATGCACCCCAATGTTCATAGCAGCACAATTTACAATAGCCGAGTGCTGGAAGCAACCTAAGTGCCCATCAGTAAATGAATGGACCAAAAAACTATGGTACATTTACACAATGGAATTCTACGCAGCAGAAAGGAAGAAGGAGCTCCTCTAACCCTTTGTGACAGCATGGATGGAACTGGAGAGCATTATGCTAAGTGAAATAAGCCAGGAGGTGAGGGACAAATACCATATGATCTCACCTTTAACAGGAACCTAATCAACAAAACAAACAAGCAAGCAAAATATAACCAAAGACACTGGAATTGAGAACAGGTTGAAGTGACCAGAGGGCAGAGGGGAGGAGATTATAGGGGAGCAAGGTGAAGGGTTTGCAGTAATAATTATAAAGGACACATGGACAATAACAAAGGGGGGTGGAAACAGGGGAGGGATGTGGGGAGGCCTGGGGTGGTGGGGAGGGGTGGGGGAAAAGGCAGAAAACTGTACTTGAACAACAATAAAAAAAAGTAAAAAAAAAAAAAAGAAGTACCTGTTTCAGAGAGTGAGGGAGAAGTTTTGTTCTCACATTAAAGGGAGATGGGTCATTAACTTGAGGGCTTGACAGGTGAAGAAAACATTTAGAATAGTCTTAAAATTTTTTTATTTTCTATTTATTATTGATTTTTTATTTTGTATTGTTGACACTATTATAGATGTCTTCCTTTCCCCTCGTCTTTACCTCTCCACCCAGCCCCTGCCCCTCACCCTGGTTTGCCACATTGTTGTCTGTGTCTGTGGGCTATGCATATATGCAAATAAATATGTTTTTTGGCTAAGCTCTTCCAGTTCCCCCCACCTTGTGCCCTTCTGAGATCTGTTAGTGTGTTCCATGTATTCAGGCCTCTAATTTTATTTCATTCATCAGCTTATTTTGTTTATCAGATTCCACATATGAGTAAGATCATATGGTATTTGTTTTTCTCTGATTGGCTTATTTCACTTAGCATAATAATCTTCAGGTCTATCCATGCTGTTGCAAAGGATAAGATTTCCTTCTTTTTAACAGCCATGTAGTATTCTACTGTGTAAATGTACCACATCTTTTTTTATCCATTCATCTACTGATGGGCACTTTGGCTGTTTCCAGAGCTTAGCAATTATAAATAATGCTGCAATGAACATAGGGGTGCATATATTCTTTCTGATTAGCATTTCAGGGTTCTTACGGTATATTCCCAGAAGTGGAATTTGCTGGGTCATAAGGCAATTTCATTTTTAGTTTTTTGAGAAAACTCCTGCCAGAATGGCTACCATCAGTAGAATAGTCTTTTGAGAAGTATCCGCAGCAAATTAAATTTGATCAAATTTAATTTTTGCTCAAATTTATTAAATTTTTGCTCAACAATTTATTTTGATCGAAGTAAATTTTTCCAAATTTATTTTTTGGAAATAGCCACAAATTTTAGGCACTCTTTTGAACAGATTATATATATGCCAATTTTTAATAAATTACAGACATAGACACAATACTGCTTTTACCAGAAAGGTTTCAAAACTACTGAAGTCTTTAAGAAACAACATTCAATTTTCTTCTTATGTGTCAACTTGACCTGACGCACCCAAACTAAAGTACCTTTCAATGATTTTCAACCAATTTTTTTTAAAGATTTTATTTATTTATTTTTAGAGAGAGGGGAAGGGAAGGAGAAAGAGCAATGTATGGTTGCCTCTCACATGGCCCTCACTGGGGACCTGGCCTGCAACCCAGGTATGTGCCCCAACTGGGAATCGAACCAGGACCTTTGGGTTCCCAGCCCGCGCTCAATCCACTGAGCTACACCAGCCAGGCTGACTTTCAACCAATTTTTGAGAATTTTTTTGTATTTACTATTTTGAAATATTTTAGTTTTTATTTTAAAATAAAATTTAAGATTTATTTACTGAGTTTACTTAGTGTGCATCTAAATTTTGCTGCATTCGGTGAGTCTTAGATTTCCTACACACTATTAATAATTGACCTTAAAGTACTTTCCAATTACCTTTAAATGAATAAGCTTCCAGGCAGGAGGGCGAGAATCTTGCTGTACCTTGGTCCCTCCCTTTGAGAAAATGACACATTACGGAAACTATTAGTTCTTAAGAGGGGAGTTGTTATTTCCAAGATTGAAAAAGAGATACACTATTTCAAAAGATTCACCTCTTTCCCTTTTATCTCTCCTGTTTATATAGATGGTAAGGTTCATATAAGGAAACCTAGCCTCACAGCACTTTTCCTTTTGAGGGTGTTTGTAATGTTTGTGTGTGCCAAAATGCCTGAGTTTATTAATATTCACTACACATTGTGTTTATTTCTGTTTCATCAAGGTTTTGCCAGATTATGGCCTGTCTGTGTCTGATAGTGGCTGTGTTTGTGTATGAGCACAGGGTCATCTGATAACGAATTGTCGCATCATGCGATTAAGTGATGTTTAAAATGGGTGTAAGCCAGAAAAGTTTGACTCCCAGCACACTTTTAGAAGGTCTGATCAACAAAAGAAAGTTCAAGGTATCTTGAAAGAGGTCATTGATTACAACTAGCGTCTTGATCATTCTGGACATGTTCCTTCCTGCAGAGACACAATTAAAATAATGTTGTACAGTAGAAATTTTTCATTGTTGGAGGAAGGACACTTTTTTCATAGGTAAATCAATGTAAAATCTATCTTCTGTTTCAGAAGATAAAAGCAAATAATTTTAGAAGTTCACTCAATGAATTATAGAAGAGTTGATGCTTTATTACATGCATCAGCTCCCATATGCTGTCTGTGATGACTTTCTTTGCCACATCCAAGGCCACGTGGGCATTGCGGGGCAAGGATTCTGTTTTACTTACTTTTGTATCCCTGGTGTGGTTTTGTGGTGTATGTACAGTAAAAGCCTTGTATGTTTCAGTTGAAAGACTAGATGAATTTTTGAAACAAATCCAGTTACTAGCCAGGAATATTAACAAACACTTAAACTTTGACTTGTAATAGTGTTACTATAGTTTTTGTATTGATAGCTAATCTCCAATTTATCAGTGCTACAATCAGCTATAAAACTAAATTAGTCTGGAAAGTACTGGAAGAAAGTTTTGTCTGATAGCTAAAGGTAAGAAACAATGTCACCCTCATTACTAGTGGTTTTGTGCTCCAGGGAAAATTCCAAAATTAGAGTTTTTCTTTATTATTTTTTGGGCCTTGGGCACTTCTCCTAAATGCTATGGGTATATTATCTTGTTGAAACTTAAGAAAATGTGCAAATGAAATGAACCTGTGTTAACTTCCGTAAAGTCTGGTAATTTTAGTAATCCGTTGCCCTATGAGATAGAAGGCAACTCTGCTTCCTCTGCAGTCTGTTTTTTCTTCCTTTCTTTCAAAATAACCTGCCATCTTTCCAAAATAAACATGAAGGGGAAATACATTAGTGGGTATGTAATCTCCCAGATATCTGGAGCAGCATGCCTCTAAAAAAATAGTAAAAATAAAAGTCATCAGAAATTTATTCTAGTTTTGCAAGACTTGTTAGTGTTCTGGTCTTTTCTTTATAAGATTTTTTAAAATAAATATTTACATTTATGTTAAAAGTTTTCCAAAGTGAAAATGAAATAACTATCTGCCTAGAACTTATTTTCTCTTAGATTTCTAAGGTTATAATTTTGGTGAACATCATCAAAGTAATTATTTTACAGATTTTTATCATTCCAGAATTATAATGTCATATTATATTTCTATTCAATAATTACAAAGCCCCATTTTAGTGCTCTTAACTAATAACTCTGTTCATCATTTAATTATGTTATATGCATTAATCATAAAATGCATATTTAGCATTCGTATTTAGATACCTTGAATTTAAAGATACTTTTAGGATTCCTTTCAATGCTGAAGAGTCTCTGATATTTAAGAAACATTTAGAAAACTGGTTTGCTCAAAATACTGGTGAATAATGTTACTACTTTCAATTTATATTTTGGAAAATACAATGATCACTCTCTTTTTCCTTTCTCCTGCTCTTTTCCTCCTCCTCCTCCTCTTCATTTGCAATCTCTTCATTGTCAACGAATATTTGTTTAGCATCTTCTGTGGTACTGTGCAAGAAAAGTTGAAAGTTTTCAACTACTGTTCTTAGATCTAAAGGAAGAAGCTGACCTAAGAGTAAAATCCTGACTCATTTTATATCATGACCATGGTCAGGAGCAGACCATTAGAAGTGTAATACAGATTTTTAATAAAAACCCCCTTCTTTTGGAGTCTGTGGTAATTTATAGGAAGCTAAGCAAAATTATCTGTATATAACCTACCAGTCTAGAAGAGAGGATTTGCCAAACATCATAAGATAACAATGTTGACTCCTCTTAAGTAAGTTAGCTGCTTTTGCCCAGGCACATACTTATGAGACCTGAGGATCCTAATTACAAATCATTCTTATCTTGTCACTAAAGTCACAAGGAGTTTTACTTGTAAGAAGACCTTAGTAACCATGGGAATCTTAAAGCCAGATAAACAAATTGCAAAATTATTCTTCAGTTTAGACTGACTGCAACCTTAAATTCCAAACTACCCTGACCACCGTAACACATGGTATGTATAGACCTTCCCTTGCCTTTGAATGTTGAGTTATTACAATTCTACATGCTAAAAAGGGCCCATTGTTCATTGTCTGGTGAGTTAGCCCTCCAGCCAGGACTGTGGAAGGAGAGCCTATGAGAGTGAGCCCACTGCTAAGCTCCTCTTTGGGTGAGGAGGGTCAGTTCCGAGGTTGGATGTCTTGATAATGTGGATGTCAACCATAACTCCTAGTGGCTCTCTATCTGAAATGGACACTTCTTCTCACTATAGGGCTAGGGCTTGACTGGGGCCAGAGATGTGGTGGGAAAGACAGATATCCTCTGCCAGGACCCAGCAATTCCACTTCATAGTTCTTTCTCTGAATAGCTTCAATGGCTCACCTTTCCCACCCAGTGGGGGTGGAACAAAAGTTGCTCAATTCATAAAAGAGAAGAAAGAACAATAGTGCTTATTGACACAGTGTGTCTCTATGTACCTGTGCTTACCTAGGTCTGACAGGTTTCCTGCTAATAGATGATCAACTGGCTTCCAGTTCACTTGAGCCTTCAGATTCAATCCCCAGGAAACAAGCCCATCCACAGTCATCATAGTTTTAGTCTGAGGATTATAACTAAAGCTCTTGGAGATAAGGAGGAAAGGTTCGATTAAAATGTGTAGCCACATTTTCTCAGGGCAGAGTTATTGAGCATTTCTGACAGTATCTTGGAAATGGGCAAACCAAAATGGCTAGTTTTAATTAGAGGGGGAGTAGGCACCAATGGAGTTAATTCTTTTAACCTCAAGTTACCAAGTAGGAAAAGTTCAGTGTTGGAATTGAAATCCCAAGCTAAGTAGTCAGCATGCTTGCATAAACGTATCTTGAAGACCTTTGGGCAAGTTACTAAACCTGTCACCTCAGTTTTGACATACAATTGTCGCCCATAATTCATGGGGGACATGTTTCAAGAGCCCCAGGGAATAGTTCCAAGTGCTATATATGCTGTGTTTTTTTTTTCTGTATGTAAATACCTATGATAAAGGGTAACTTATGAATTAGGCACAGTAAGAATAACAGCAATAATAAAATAGAACAATTATAATAATATACTGAAATAGCAGACAAGGGTCTGATCTCCAAAATATACAAAGAACTCATACGACTCCACTCCAGGAAGACAAAAAACCCAATTAAAAATGGGCAAAAGACATGAACAGACACTTCTCGAAAAAAGACATACAGAGGGCCCAGAATCATATGAAAAGATGCTCAACATCATTAGCCATCAGAGAGATGCAAATTAAAACCACAATGAGATATCACCTCACACCAATCAGAATGTCCATCATCAACAAAGCAACAGATAACTGTTGGAGGGGATGTGGAGAAAGGGGAACCCTACTGCACTGTTGGTGGAAATGCAGACTGGTGCAGCCATTGTGGAAAACAGTATGGAACTTCCTCAGAAAAATGAAAATGGAACTGCCGTTCGACCCAGCAATTCCACTACTGGGATTATACCCTAAGAATCCTGAAAAACCAATTCAAAAGAACCTTTGCACTCCTATGTTCATAGCAGCACACTTCACAATAGCTAAGTGCTGGAAACAACCTAGGTGTCCATCTACAAATGAATGGATCAAGAAACTATGGTACATTTACACAATGGAATTCTACGCAGCAGAAAGGAAGAAGGAGCTTATATCCTTTGCAACAGCATGGATGGAACTGGAGAGCATTATGCTAAGTGAAGTAAGCCAGGCAGTGAGGGACAAATATCATATGATCTCACCTTTAACTGGATCATAACCAACAAAAGCAGAAAGCAAGCAAAACATAACCAGAGACATTGAAATTAAGAACAGTCTAACAATAGACAGGGGAGAGAGGGGAGGGGACAATGGGGAGAAGGGTTTTCAGGAATCACTGTAGAGGACACATAGACAGAACTAAGGGGGAGGAGGGAGGCTGGGGGGCTGGAGGGGAAGGGGGAGGGGAGAGGATGCAAATAACTGTAATTGAACAAAAAAAATAAAATTAATAAAATACTCTTAAAAAATAAAAATAAAAAAATAAAATAAAATAAAATTTAAAATATTAAAAAAAAAGAAATAGCAGTTATGTGAATGGCTTTGGGGCCATTGTTAGGTAAAATAAGAGTTACTTGAACACAAACACGGTGATACTGCAACAGTTGATCTGCTAACCCAGATGGCTCCTCAGTGACCAACATGCGGGCAGCATCTACAGCGTGAATATGCTGGATAAAGGGATGATTCACGTTCTGGGTGGGATGGAGTTGGGAAAACATGAGATTTCATCACTCTACTCAGAACAGCTTGCAATTTTAAACTTATGAATTATTTCTGGAATTTTCTATTTAATTTTTTTCAGAACAAGATTGATCGCGAGTAACTGAAACCACACAGACCAAAATCATGGATAAGGGGGATTACTGTTTCTATAAAAATGGGGACAGGAATAGCATACTTCAAAAGGTTCTTGGGGGCTTCCTTTGCAGGCTTAAATGAGTTAATATCTGTAAAGTACTTATAATGCTGCCTATCACAGAGTCGTCTCTAAACAAGTTTATTTATGTAAGCAAGGGCTGTTAGTATCACCATTTCATGTTACAGAGCAAGTACTCTGGATGACTAAAAAAAGGAGAGAAAAAAGAAAGAGGAAAGCAGAGGGAAAAAATCTTCCCGTCAAGGTTAAAGGATAACTGTGTATATATTACTTCACCTAGTATTTCCTTTAATTCTCAAAATAATTGTGAAATAAGTAAATAGCTAATATTTTAGGAGAGATAAGTTTTTTCCCAGATTTATTGAGGTATGATTGACATATCAAGATTGTACGATGTGATTTTTAAGCTGTAGAATAGGATGATTTAATCATATGTGCATTGTGAAATGATTACCACAATTAAGTTAATTAATTACCTCACATAGTTACAATTATAGTGTGTGTTAAGAACACTTAGGACCTGCTCTCTTAACAATTTTCAAGTATACAACATAGTATTATTAAATGTTGTCATCATTAGATCCCCAGAACTCATTCACCTATAACTGAAAGTTTATATCCTTTGACCACTGCTGGTTCCAAAAATGATCTAGTACTGTCTATTCAAGTGCATATTCATTTCCTGTAGGTAGTAAGGACCCAGCAGAGGTTTTACAAAAGAGGAACATGACCAGTGTTCTTGCAGCCTAGCCACATAGCCACTCTGGTTGCTGCTCTGGTAGCAGTGTGGAGAATGCCCTACATAGTCAGAACAACCTGAGAAGGCCTTGCACACAGTGCCCAGGGATGGGTCCCAAAGTGGAAGGAGAGGATGGGGATGGAGAGATGCACTCAGAGTTGAGGCACGAGTGTTAGGATTTGGTGTAGGCTGTGGGGTCAAGAGAGGAAGGAATTGAGGGCTGACACCAAGAGTTACCAAACTTGGTAATAATAACTGTACATATTTTGGCTTAATTGTGTAATTGTGTAAACTTAATAAAGACATGGAAACCATTTCTAAGATCTCTGATCCTATTTTAAAATAATTGAACGCAGCTTGTTTTCTACAATATCACATTGCAACAACAAGCTAATACCACATTGCTTCTGTCACGTATTAGCTATGTCATCTTAAGCAAATCATTCATTTCCTGAGTCTTTATTCTCTCATTAATAAAATTTGAATAATATCTATTCCTATAGAATTGGGAATTCAATTTATAACTTATGTGAGTAATCCAGTCATGGCCCAAGAGATAGTGGGGTTAGTATACGTCAGTTCCCTTTGAGGGGGAGAATTTTGACTAATGGGGACAGATATTGTCAGTGGGTGGCTAGGGTGCCTTTTTCTCCCTTCCCCTCCCTTGCTCTTCCTCTCTTTCATCCTCACTGCTTTCCACCCTCCCTCTTCTTCCCTTTCTACTTTTCTTCCCCTTTTCCTTCCTCTGCCCCTTCACCTTTTTCTTCTTTTCCTAGCCAGATTCTGCAGTTCATGGAAGCTAATTATTTCTCTCTCGTAAATAAAATGAGATGAATATGCCATTTTGGACTTGTGGGTCTAGAATTTAGCTTACTGTTCAAATTGATATTTAAATTTCAATATTTAAATTACTATTAAACTGGTCCTTTGCCTCAATTCCTCTAATTTCTAATTTCTCTTTTTTAATATATTTTATTGATTAAGCTATTGCAGTTGTCCCATTTCCCCCTCTTTATTTCCCTCCATCCCACATACCACCCTCCCCACTTTCCCCCCTTTAGTTCTTGTCCATCGATCATACACATAAATTCTTTGGCTTCTGTATTTCCTATACTATTCTTAACCTACCCCTGTCTGTTTTCTACCTACCGTTTATGCTACTTTTTCTCTGTACCTTTCCCCTCCTCTCTTCCCCTCCCACTCCCCTGTTGATATTCCTCCATGTCTTATATAAATCCCTTTAACATTTCACATAAGAAAGGCTGGGTGATGATGAACTCCTTGAACTTGACCTTATCTGAGAAGCAATTTATCTGCCCTTCCATTCTAAATGAAAGTTTTGCTGGATAGAGTAATCTTGGATGTAGGTCCTTGTCTTTCATGACTTGATAAGCTTCTTTCCATCCCCTTCTTGCCCGTAAAGTCTCTTTTGAGAAATCAGCTGACAGTCTAATTGGAGCTACTTTGTAGGTAATCATCTCCTTTTCTCTCGCTGCTTCTAAGATTCTCTCCTTATTTTTAATCTTGGGTAATGTCATTATGATGTGTCTTGGTGTGTTCCTCTTTGGGTCCAACTTCTTTGGGACTCTCTGAGCTTCCTGGACTTCCTGGAAGTCTATCTCCTTCACCAGCTTGGGGAAGTTCTCCTTCATTATTTGTTCAAATAAGTTTTCAATCCCTTGGTCTTCCTTTTCTCCTTCTGGCACCCCTATAATTTGGATGTTGGAATGTTTAGAGATATCCTGGAGGTTCCTAAGCTTCTCCTCATTTTTTTGAGTTCTTGTTTCTTCATCTTTTCTTGTTGAATGTTTTTTTCTTCCTTGTGGTCCACACCGTTGATCTGAGTCCCAGTTTCCTTCCCATCACTATTGGTTCCCTGTACATTTCCCCTCATTTCTCTTAGCATGTTCTTCATTTTTTTCATCTAATTTGTGACCAAATTCAAACAATTCTGTGAGCATCCTGATTACCAGTGTTTTGAACTGTGCATCTGATAGGTTGGCTATCTCTTTGTGGCTTAGTTGTATTTTTTCTGGAGTTTTGATCTGCTCTTTCATTTGGGTCATTTTTTTTTTTATTTCTCAGTGCTCCTGTTACATATAAGGGGGCAGAGCCTCAGGTGTTCACCAGGGCGGGGTAACCCACATCTATGATGCCATCTGTGGGGAAGGGGTCTGAGAGGGCACAATGGCGCTTGCTCTGCTTGCTGCCCACAAGCAAATTGAGCCCTTCTGGTGCTGATTTCCACACAGGCAGGCTTGTTCTAGGACCCTATGGGTCTGTTCAACAAGCTCCCCTAAGAAGCTAGGAGTTCCTCCCACTGCTGCCTCAACCCCCACAGATGTTTTCAATAGGTAGTTTAAGGTTTTATTTCCCCTCGCTGGGCTCCTGGGCTGCGAGGTCTTCTCTGCTCCTCAACTTTTTCTCCTGGTTTATCTGTTCATGAATGCAGGACTGTCTTCTCCACCAGCCTTGGACCCACTGGGTCCGGGTCACCAGCCACGGTTCGCCCCCCCCCCCCCCGCCCCCGCCCCGCCCCCACCCCGCCGGCTTGTTGCTGCATTGGGCGCCCGGCTTCACAAACTGCTGTTTTGCTGCATGCCCTGCTCCGCCCTGCTTACCGGCCTGGATGAACGTGTCTTTAACTCTTGGGTTTTCAGACTTCCATAAAGTTCAATTTTCTGTCAGTTCTGGTTGTTTTTTGTTTTTAAATTGTTGTTTTCCTTTTGGTTGTGTGAGGAGGCACAGCGTGTCTACCTACACCTCCATCTTGGCCAGAAGTCTTAATTTCTAATTTCTGTCTTCTCATTAGTTTCAGATCATTGGTTCTCATTGTTTGAGAAGTGATGCCCAATTGAACAAGAGGACTCGAGTGTAAGCACGCATGCGGAATGCTACACTGTCTGCTCATACTGAACCTTGGGTGGGCTCTTGCCTGATCCTCCAGACCTTTCCTGTTCACCTGCTTCAGTCCACCCAGGCTTCCATCCTACAAGAGCTGGAACCAGAGTTCCCACAAGCCTCTTTCCATGTGTTGAACTTTGATGAAGGTAGGCTGACTCTCCTGGGATCTTTGGGGCTCTGTGTGTTTTCAGATTGTAGCACACCAAATTGCAGTATCATTTAAATATCTCTTTGCTTCTCCTCTCCCTTACTAAATCTTGAACCTCAAAAGCAGGGGCCTTGTTCTATTCATTGCTTTATTCCAGTACCTACCACAAGAGTGGGCAAAAAGCACTAGTACTCACTGAATAGCAAGTGTGTGGGGTAGGGGGGAGGGGGTCAGGGATGTGAGTGGAGATAAGTCTACTGCTACAGTACTTCCAGAGAAGTCTTTGGACCATGCAGAACTAGGGATATTTATCAGACATGTGTATATAGGAGATCAAGCCTTGGGGGAATTTGCTGTAGCATAGGACACTGGATAGGGAGGATAAGCTATGGGGCCTCCAGTTTTTCCAGGCTAGTCTCTCAAGTCCTTTCCAGTGAAAGTTCTGCATGGATATTCCATTATAAGAATAGAGATGTTTTAAGGCAGAAGGAGCACTAAGCTACCAGATGGTTCTCTATTGTAAACCTGGACACAGCAGCATCCTATTCTTTGCCTACTTGATGAAGTCTAAGGTGTTAACACCCCTAGATTATTATATTTTAACATGTGCATACTGAAGAAATGTTTGGGAATGCATTGTGGAGGGGAGATTGGACACTCCCTAAGTTTGTGTAGTCTCCTTCCTTGGGGGCTAGAATTTGACAATTTCTTGCCCCGTGGCCATGGATAAACAATGTTCTTCCTCCGCTTTTCTGTTGGCTTCTCACTTTGGTTATTCTCTCGGAAACAGGAGAAAGGAGAGCATCACTGTGCTAGCTGGGAAAGGCTTTATCTCTGTCTTTCTAGCACGTAGCCTTTGTAAATAGACTGGGAGTCTCGACTTCCCTGCTTTGTTAGTGTGTGCTATCATCAGGACTTGGAGCCACTTGGCCTTTCTGTCAAAGACACTTGTTTATGTGTTGTCTAGGAAGTCAACCTCTGCCCAGAGGGGAGGGGCGGCTTGCCTGGGGAAGTGTGTCTGGATTGTAGGCCAGAGTGTATCTTGTCTCCCTTTTTGATTTTGTTGGCCTGATGGGAGCTCAATGTTATAAAACAAAATAAATATTATAAGCCAAATTTCCACAAACAGAGAGATGCTAAGTTGCTGACAGTCTTCCAGTAAATTATTATGCTTCTCATTCCCGTTGTAATCATATTCTAAACTATGTTTTACAATTAAAATTTAAATTTGGTATTATCCACCTCCAGTCAGCTACCACTACCAGAGGAAAAAAAGAAGATAAACCTTAAAACAAGTTACTGGTAGGCTAAACAGGGTGTCCTCTGTGAGGAAGACAGAATAAAATATGCTTTTTTTAAATTGTGGTAAACTAAATACAACAGAAAAATTCATCATTTCAACTATTTCAAAGTGGTACTTAGTAAATTAAAGTGTTGTATAACCATCACTACTATTTTTCTACATTTGATTACTCCACTCACCTTCTCCTTTTAAAAAGTTAAGATTCTATCTGCCCCATAAAGAAGCAGAACAATTTTAATAAACCAGTGACTATAGCAATCAATTCATAAAACATCTAGGTTATATATCAATCATCCAAAGAAACTATAATATGAGTCAATTCTTTGATATGAACTTTTATGAAAATACTCAGCAAAATACATACTGCATAGATATAGGTAAAAAAATTGACATGTAGCATATTTGAAGAAATAAAATTTTATTACTTTTATGTTCCTAGAGTATCTCTACTAATATAAAAGGGAAGGTAGAAACACATTTGATTATTTAATAAAAATGTAGATGTAGATAGGTGACATCAATATATAGTAATATTCTTTATTATTATTACTCAATAAGATAGAAATTATTAGTGATTGTCACATTAACAGTGTGTGGTTTAATAGCAATATTTATGTTTGATAATTATGTAGAAGATCCATGCTTATTGACTCCACTTTAAAACAAGCTTACCCTTTCCTTTAGTTACTTTAAAACATTTCTTTAGCAAATACTCTCAGAGGAAATGCAAAGTTAAATTTCAGTGAGTCGTGACAAACTCTTTGTTACTAGAACCCCAAGTATTGCTGTACCCTGCAACCACTCTCATTAACTAGTAGTTTTGCAAGATAATCTTGTTTTCTTCTATATAAGTTAGTTACAGAGCTCTAGCTACAATGTGAGTCAATATTTCTAAAAGAGTGACATATCAAGGGAATTTGTGTACATTAAATACTGTTTTCTGCAGAGTATTACACATCCAGTGTTGGGGGTGCCTTTGCAAATTAACCTTGCATCTCTTACTAACCATCTTTTTAAAATTCATGTATCACCTTCCCATATTTTTGTTTCATATTCCTCTTTTCTTTGTGGTGAGATCTTTTCTTTAAATTCTCTTTATCTTATTTTTGGAACTCTAAATTCAAAAGAGGTGATCTTTTTTTGTCATTTATCAGGTCTGATGCAATTGAACTGCAGCATCATATTTTTGTCAATGAGGACTGTATCTGGTCTGAGATGGATAACACCTAATTTAAATCATAATTATAGAATATAGTTTATAAGACAATTCCAAGAGGAATGGGAAACATGGTAGCTGACTGGAAGACTGTCAAGAATTTAGCATCTATTTTTAGAAATATGGCATATAATATTCACTTTGTCTTTTATATACATGTATGTGTTTATATACATACATGTAAGTACAGTTGAACATATGAGGTCTGTCTGGAAAATTTCCAGCTATTGTTAATAGAACGAGAATGATTTGTATGACATTGATGTAACCTGGCAGCCAAGGAGAGTGGACTGGAATGCGCATCTGTGAATAATGATGACTTCACTGTACTAGTCAGTGGGAGCAGAAGACACTGTTGAGTGAGTGTATGTACTGTGCAGCCTCCATATTCAAAATCACTGAGTAAGTAGAGCAAGGAATCTGCATCAAATTTTGCATTAAGCTGGAACATTCCTCTGTGGTAACCATTTGGATGATTCAGAAGGCTGTGGCTATGGACAACTGGGACTGGCAGCTTCATCATGACGATGCGCTCACTCATGCATCACATCTCATGCAGTTTGGCAAAACATCAGATCACCCAGGAGACTCAGATCCCCTACAGCCCAGATTTGGAGCCCTGCAACTTCGGGCTTTTCTGAAAACTAAAATCACGTTTGAAAGGGAAGAGATTTCAGACCATCAGTGAGATTCAGGAAAATATGACAGGGCAGCTGATGGTGATTGGGAGAACTGTGTGAGGTCCCAAGGTGCCTATTTTGAAGGGGACTGAGGCATCATTGTCCTATGTACAATGTTTCTTATATCTTGTATCTTCTTCAATAAATGCCTCTATTTTTCACATTATGTGGGTGAATAACTTCTGGACATATCTCATGCATGTACATATATGTATACATGCATATATAAATTATGTATTTATTTATAAATGAAGCAAATGAAAGAATTAAACAAACTAAGTTATGGGTACAAGAGTGCTTATTTTATTTTCTCTATATTTCTCTGTGTTTATATTATTTATTTAAAATATTTTTTAAATGTAACTGATCTAAGTCCATGAGTCAGAGGCTCTAGATTTTTAAAATTGGAATTAAAACCCCACTTCATTATTTCTGATGTAAAATTGTATCTTCTTTTATATTCATTATTTACTTGCAGTATTATCGAACAAAATGCCTTCTCCAGTGCTTCTAAAGTCATCCCCTTCTTGGAAGACATTCCCATAACTTGATCATATCTTACCTCTGGCTCTTGATTCTCTTTTAGCTTCTGCAATTACTTGTTTTGTGAATTTAAATTTAAATTTTCTGCAATATACCTTCAATATGACATGACAATAATAGTAGAAGGTAGCTCTTAAAATAATTTGGAGGCTTACAGGAGCTAATGTATATAAAGTACTTAGAAGAGTTTGTGCCAAATGGCCAGTGCTCCCTAATATTTGCTGTTGTTATCTGCCTTAGAGTATGGTTATCTACTTATATGCTATTAAACCACTTGAGGGCAGGGATATTATATTAACTTTAAATATGCTTTTAAAGTGAGATTCATTAAAGAAATTGGTGCAGAGATTCACAAACTACATTATAATAAAAATGAGAGATATGGTGATTAGCACACAAAATCTAGGATTTTCAGGTTTTTCATACAGAAATAGCCCTGAAAAGCCTAAAGGGAGACTTAGTGAGAGGTGACTATGAACTATCTATGGCAAGTAGCTATGATTTTGGCAAGACTTTTTTTTTATTTTAATTGTGGTAAAATAAAATTTACCATTTTAACAATTTTTAAGTGTACAGGTCAGTGGCATTTATAATTTCACGGTGTGCAGCCATCACCACCAACCATCTCTAGAGCAGTTTCATTTTCCCAAACTGAAACTCTCCCCATTAGACACTACTCCCCATATCCCACTCCCAGCCCCTGGCAATCATCATTCTACTTCTGCCTCTTTGAATTGGACCATTCTAAGTACATCATATAAGTAGAATCATACAGTATTTGTTCTTTTGCATCTGGCTTATTTCAGTTAGCATAATGTCTTCAAGTTTCATCTAAGTTGTAGCACTTGTCATAATTTCATGACTTTCTATGGCATGTACCACAACCATATAATATTCCATTGTATGTACCACATATCCACTCATCTGTCAAAAGGCACTTGGTTTACTTCCACCTTTTGGCTATTGTGAATAATGCTACTATGAACACTGCTATATAAAATATCTTTTCAAAAAGAAATTAAGGAAAACACAAACAAATGGAAACATATACCATGTTCATGGATTGGAAGAATTAACATCACCAAAATGTCCATACTACCCAAAGCAATTTATAGATTCAATGCAATGCCTATTAAAGTACCAATGGCATATTTCACAGATATAGAACAAACACTTTGAAAATTTATATGGAACCATAAATGACCCTGAATAGCTGCAGCAATTTTGAGAAAGAAGAGCAAAGTAGGAGGGATCACAATACCTGATATCAAACTGTATTACAAGGCCACTATAATAAAAAAGAGCCTGGTACTGGCATAAGAACAGACACATGGACCAATGGAACAGAAGAGAGAGCCTGGAAATAAACCCAAGTCTCTACATCAATTAACATTTGACAAAGGGGGAAGAAGCATAAAATGGCATAAAAATAGCCTCTCCAACAAATGGTGTTGGGAGAGCTGGACAGCTACATGCAAAAAAATGAAACTCGATCACCAACTTATGTCGTACACAAAAATAAATTCAAGGTGGATAAAAGATTTAAGTATAAGTCATGACACCATAAAAGTCCTAGAGGAGAACACAGGCAGGAAAATCTCAGATATTCCACGCAGCAATATTTTCACTGATATGTCCCCTAGAGCAAGGGACATAAAGGAAAGAATAAACAAATGGGACTTCATCAAAACAAAAAGCTTCTGCATGGCTAAAGAAAACGGTATTAAAATGAAAAGAGAACCAACCGTATGGGAAAACATATATGCCAATGATACCTCCAACAAGGGTTTAATCTCCAAAATATATAAAGAACTCACCTCACACCATTGAGAATGGCCATCATAAACAAAGCAACAAACAACAAATGCTGGAGAGGTTGTGGAGAAAAGGGAACTCTAGTGTACTGTCAGTGGGATTCCAGACTGGTGAACCCATTACAGAAAACAGTATGGAATTTCCTCAAAAAACTAAAAATGGAACTGCCTTTTGACCCAGCAATTCCACTGCTAGGATTATATCCTAAGAACCCTGAAACACCAATCCAAAAGAACCTATGCACCTCAATGTTCAATATAAAATATACAATAGCCGAGTGCTGGAAGCAACCTAAGTGCCCATCAGTAAATGAGTAAATAAAAAAACCATGGTACATTTACACAATGGAATACTATACAGCAGGGAGAAAGAAGGAGCTCCTCTCCTTTGCAAGAGCATGGATGGAACTAGAAAGCATATGCTAAGTGAAATAAGCCAGGTGGTGAGGGACAAATACCATATGATCTCACCTTTAACAGGAACCTAATCAACAAAACAAACAAGCAAGCAAAATATAACCAAAGACACTGAAATTGAGAACAGGCTGTCCAGAGAGAGAGGGGAGGGGATTACATGGAAAAGGGGTGAAGGTTTTGCAGTAACTATCGTAAAGGACACATGGACAAGAACAAGGGGAGAGTGGAAACAGGGTGGGGAGGTGGGAAGGGCTGGGATAGTGGGGAGTGGTGGGGGGAAAAGGCAGAAAACTGTACTTGAACAACAATAAAAAAATGTTTAAAAAAATTCTCTTCAAGACCCTGATTTCAATTCTTCTGGGTATATACCTAGGAATGGAAGTGCTGGATCATATGGTAATTTTACCTTTAAGGTTTTGAGGATTCACCATACTGTTTTACATAGCAACTACACCATTTTATTTATTTATTTTTGGTTTTGCCATTTTTACTTATCTTTTTAAAGTATAGTTGACATATAATATTATATTAGTTTCAGGGGTACAACATAGTTATTCGACATTTATATATCTTATGAAATGATCACCACAATAAGTCTATCAACCATCTGCAATTGTACAAAGTTATTATGATATTATTTACTCTATTTCCTTTGCTGTACATTATATCCCTGTGACTTACTTATTTTATAACTGGAAGTTTGTATCTTTTAATCTATTTAACTCTTTTTGCCCATCATGCTGGCAATCATCAGTTTGTTCTCTGTATCTACAAGTCTGTTTCTGTTTTGTTTTGTTTGTTCATTTGTTTTGTTTTTTTAGACTTCACATATAACTAAAAACTATATTCCACATATAAGAAGACTTTTTTCTAGAAAAGATGATGATTATTTAAGAATGAAATCTTTTACTAGTTCCATTAGTATATATTTTATTTTTATTTTGGAAATATTTTTTTATTCTACAAGTGTATATATACACACAGACACTCCAAAGATTTCATTGTGATCTGATCTGGAAGGCAAGTTGATATAAGATTAAAGTTGAAAACAACCAGACTTGAGAGAAATTAGACGCTTGTTTTGAAAAGTGGGAAGATCAGGTGGAAGCAAAATGGATGACAAGTGGAAGACCCAGCCAAGAAGGCAGAGTCTAGTGGAGGAGCACATGGAACTCAGGAAACCTATATTCTGTACCAAAGAACAGGATAGGTTCACCCTTTTGAGTTCTTTATTTTCCTGGGTCTCAATTTAAGTACCTTTAAAACAGTTGTGGAAAAGTTTATTCCTCTTACACAGGACACCACTCCCCACATGAAATGTTGGATAAACAAAAGGAATGATACATTGTGGATGTTGATGTGGTCACAACATTAGTCAAAGAGTCCTAACCCTGCTCAGGACACCGGTTTCCACTACCGTACCTCACATCGGACAGTAGGATGTTAGCAGGATCTGTGCTGCTGAGTTCCATGCTACTCTCCTTAGTTGCCTGGGAATGTCAAGAGGCCTTTTGAGAAGCAGTAAATAGTCTTACAGTTCTTGGCAAATGGTAGCCTTTAGCATTTTCTAGTCCCACTTCCCGGTTCTCAGCCTTTATTTTTTATTTTTATTTTATTTTTATTTTTAAATTAGGTATCTCTAAAGAGCACTTGAATTAGTGCCAGGTAGAGCCAGCCTCAGGGACCATAACTTTGGCAAAGTTCTTACCAGGAAACACTCAGTGCTGGCCTGTGTCTTTTACTCTCAGGAAAATGGGAATTCTGTCATTGCCTCTGAATATTTGATCAGGGCCCTACTGGCAACCATGTTGGACTGTGCTTCTCAGCTCCAACCTGCGCGATTTTAATGTCATTTTAGGTGAGAGGCTTTGCCATCAGTGTTGCTGAAGCTAAACAAGGGATACCTCACTGTGAGAAAAAAATATTCCATCTCTTCCTTAATGGGAGAAGTGAAGATGGTCTCAAGACAGAGCAGGTGACACGTGTTAGGGAAGCTTGGTAGAATATTTCTCAACAATGATTTGGAAGCGTAGACAAAAACTATGATGATCCTAGAGAAGGACATTGTATTTAGATGGAAAGAGGAGTTCACAGTGGCAAGACCAAGGAAACTGAATTCATAGAAAGAAACCCCAATAGAAAGGAAATTTAAAATTCTTTAACAGTGAGAACAGAACATTAATTCTTTCTTTCTTAGGATCACTGTTAGCTCCCCATATCTTAAAACAGTGATTTTTCAATGTTTTTCATACCATAGCACACACAAATTACTAAAATTCTGCAGCACACCAAAAACTATATTATATTTTTTTGCTGATTTGATGAGAGATACATATCATTTCAATTGATTTACAAAAAACAAATAATTGCCTACCTTTTTTGCTCTAAAATGACTTAAAAAAATCAGGTGTCTCCACTTGTACATAAAGATTTCTGGTACCAAGAATTAACCAATCAGATGCAACCTTATTATGTGACATGAACAATAAAATGCACTCTATTACATGAACTGTATATTTATGGCTCGAGAGAGGGCATTCACACTGGATGGCTATTGTTGTATTGGCTGTTGTCGCTTTTCCTTTTTTGTTTTTTTAATGTATTGTATTGATTATGCTATTACAGTTGTTCCATTTTCTCCCCTTTATTCCCCTCCGCCCTATACCCCCTCTCCCACCACCATTTCTCCACCTTAGTTCATGTCCATGGGCTGTATATACAAGTTCTTTGGTTTCTCCATTTCCCATACTATTCTTAATCTCCTCTTGTCTATTTTGTACCTACCATTTATGCTTCTTTTTCCCTGTACCTTTTCTCCCATTCTCCCCATTCCCCTTCCCCACTGATAACTGCTATGTGATCTCCATTTCTGTGATTCTGTTCCTGTTCTAGTTGTTTGCTTAGTTTGTTTTTCTTTTTGTTTTGGTGTTTTTTTTTTTTTTGGTTCAGTTGTTGATAGTTGTGAGTTTGTTGTCATTTTACTGTTCCTGTTTTTTATCTTCTTTTTCTTAGATAAGTCCCTTTAACATTTTATATAATAAGGGCTTGGTGATGATGAACTCCTTTCACTTGACCTTATCTGGGAAGCACTTTATGTGCCCTTCCATTCTAAATGATAGCTTTTCTGGTTAGAGGAATCTTGGATGTAGGTCCTTGCTCTTCATGGCTTCAAATACTTCTTTCCAGCCCCTTCTTGTCTGCAAGACTTCTTTTGAGAAATGAGCTGATAGTCTTATGGGAACTCCTTTGCAGGTAACTGTCTCCTTTTTCCCTTACTGCTTTTAAGATTTTCTCCTTATATTTCATCTTGGGTAATGTAATTATGATGTGCCTTGGGTGTGTGCTTCCTTGGGTCCAACTTTTCTGGGACTCTCTGAGATTCCTGTACTTCCTGGAAGTCTATTTCCTTTGCCAGAATAGGGAAGTTCTCCTTCATTATGTTTTCAGATAAGTTTTCAATTTCTTGCTCTTACTCTCCTCCTTCTGGCATCCCTATGATTCAGATGTTGGAACTTTTAAAGTTGTCCTGGAGGTTCCTGAGCCTCTTCTCATTTTTTTGAATTCTTGTTTCTTCATTCTATTCTGGTTCAATGTTTATTTCCTCCTTCTGGTTCAAACCATTGATCTGAGTCCCTGTTTCCTTTCCTTCATGTTGGTTCCCTGCACATTTTCCTTTATTTCACTGTTCATAGTCTTTACCTTTTCCTCTATTTTGTGACCTTACTCAGCCATTTCTGTGAGCATCCTGATTACCAGTGTTGTGAACTCTGCATCTGATAGGTTGACTATCTCTTCATCACTTAGCTGTATTTTTTCTGGAGTTTTGATCTGTTCTTTCATTTGGACCATATTTTTTGTCTCAACATGCCTGTTAGGTATAAGGGACAGAGCCTTAGGTATTCAGCAGGGCAACCCACTTTGATTTGCTGTGGTGCTATATGGTGGGGGGAGGGGTCTGAGATGGAACAATGCTGCTTGTTCATCTCTCAGTCAGCTTTTAGTCACTTCCTCTGCTGCCCACAAGTAAATTGGTCCCTTTTGGTGCTGATTCTGGGTATGTAGTTTTGTGTATGTTCTAGGACCCTGTGGGTCTCACCAACAAACTCTCCTGTGAGGCTGGGAGTTTCTCCCACCACCTCAACCCCCACAGGTTTTTTCAGTCAGAGGTTTTGAGGATTTATTTCCCCACACTGGAACTCTAGGTTGCACAGTCTGTCTTGCTCCCCAGTTGTTCCTTCCAGTTTATCCGCACACAAATGTGGGACTGCCCACTCCTCCAGCCACCACCTCACCTGCTCTGCTAGCCACCACCTCTCCTGCCCTGGTCCTCCAGCTTCCACCTTGCTGAGAGTCCTCTCCACCCCCTCTGCTGGTCTCTGCTCCTCCTACTGGTCTGGATGAATATTTCTTCTTTAACTCCTTGGTTGTTGGACTTCTATGCAATTCTTGTCTGGCAGTTCTGGTTATTTTTTGTTTTTAAATTTGTTGTTGTCCTTCTTTTGGTTGCGTGAGAAGGCACAGTGTATCTACCTATGCCTCCATCTTCTGTTGTCATTTTTTTTTAAATCTAAGGAAAAAGAAGTCAGTATCTCTGACAAAATAGTCAGGTATTGTGTATTTTAAAAATTTTTATGGCACACCAGTTGAAAATCACTGTCTTAGAATAATTAATAGAAAAGAGACATCTCCACGTAGAGAAATAGAGGTGGTAATAACCTGAATTATATCTCTAAGCAGTAAGTTGTAGACCTGGCATAAGAAATGAAAAGTTCAATTTCCAGTGTAAATTTGGTCTCAGTTTTATTATTGTTTTTTGATCTAGAACAAACATGTAGTGTTTTTCTTTAATATGAGACTTGATCATTATTATATTTTATATACTGCATATAAATTTTTTACATAAGTAAAACAATTCTACTTTCTAACTCATGTATTATTGTGGAAAATGGGTAAGGTGTACTAATAGAACCTTTCTTTAAATGTCTTCAAGTTCAGTTTGTTACTGATACACTCAGGCTCACATATACATTTGGACACATATACAATAGCCTACAGGACATAAACACATGTAATAACATCTGTATAATGTCTACTTTTATCTCCAATTTTGGAAGTGATGTGTTTTAAAGGACCATCGTTTTCTCCATTTTCTCTTTCTATTTGGAACAATAAAAGAACAAATATTTTTTACAAACATTTTTTAAGAAATTTTAAGGGAAAGTAAAGATCGAAACTGATTTGCTACACCCAAGGTTTTATTTTTATTTTTTTTGTCTTTGAATCAGGGTTTCCAGCTCCAAAAGTTACCTGAACTTTGTTGAGAAAGATCAGTACAAAGAATTTGCATGAAATCCCTGACTGGTACTTTAAGTAAACTCAGTGCCCAGCATTTGATGATATGAAGCATAGCTATGATAAGTTGAGGTCTCACTGACCCAATGGAAAACTACAGATTGATACTTCTTTTGTTGAACAGCCTGTGATTTCATTAACTTCACTGACTGTAATTCTTAGTGAAATTTATGAAGGCCACAAAGTAGAGTTAGTGAACCGCATGAAATGTCAACATGTCCACTTTGGACTCTGCATTCTATATTTCTCTCTTCCAACTCCCACCCATACTGTTTACTTTGCCAGGTGGCTTTTTTCTCATCTAATTTATAGTGCTGCAACATTTAACCATGACCTTACTGGAGCTTTGTTTCTGACAGCCCTGGAAGACCTCTCTAATACCATTGAGCACCATGGATGTTTTACTGTGAACATTTTGTTTTCCATGTAAGCACCATACCTACACACATACCATACACATATAAGTACCACACATATCACACATGCCACACATACCACATACCACAGCACCTATCACACAACACATACCATACAAGCACACATGCCACATACACACACCACACACATACATACCTACACCGCACCACACAAGCACACACACCACACACATTACACATACCACACATACCACACAACATAGCATATGTCACACACCACATGCACATATCACAAACACCACACAGCACACATACACCACACATAAGATATATACCATGCACAACACACACCAAACACACACCATACACATCATAGCACACAAGTACATGCATCAAACACAACACATGTCACACACATATCACACACACATCACACACACCACCACAACACATGCCACACACATATCACACACACCACCACACAGACACATACGCATTACATACACCATGGACAATACACACCACACACCACATAACACATAACATATAACACTTACCACAAAGACCACACACACACATGATGTCTCAGAAGCAGCATCTATAAAACCACTTTTTAAAGTTCAATACCAGATAGATTCTTTAACACTTAATCATACTGAACAATTCGTTTTCTGCCTATGGTCTTTTTTCCTGTCTTTAATAAAACAGCATCACACCTCAGTCCTGGTCCATTGGCATAGTGCCCATTTCTGGCTCCAGTGCTAGGCATCTAAGAAGGTTCATCAAAGCTAAGGAGACTTAGCTGTTGAGAGAAAGGCACACTCACTTTCCTCAGCTGGGTTTGAAGCTGTGAGTCGTAATCTCAGAGTTGGAAGGGAGTGTCTGTTTGAGAACAGTGCCAACCCAGAGGTAAGCAAGGCTGTAATGTGGATGGAGTCCAGGCTTGCATCCCCTGCCAGGTCCCTCTCCCTGCACTTCCTACTTATGACCAGGAAGCTTTTTTCATCAGTTTCAGTTGGAGTTTTTTCAGTTTCAATTGGATTTTCTGTCATTTGCAATCTGAAAATTCTTGACTAACCAATGATTTTTAGAGAATATTAGTTCATTATCTTTCTGAGATAGTTTGAATATATAGTATTCCTCTAGGGCTGACATTTTAATTTGTGTGTTTAATAAACACCTTTTTTTTCACCAGTAAAACATGGGCAAGTGGCATAAACTTAAATTATAGAAATTATAACTAAGAGTTTATTATGATGCCTTGGCATTAATAATAAATAGGGATATTTTTGTTTTGATTAATATCATTTTGTTAGGCATTTTAGACATTTTGGCTAGGTATAAACATAAGCATATAGCCATTAATTAAAAATATTAAAGGAAATACATATTTTTAGTTAGGAAGATGATGTATTAAAGATGAGACAAATGCTATCTTAACTATAAATTAACAAATCAGATCTTTTAAAATAACAATGAGATAGCCAAAATATAAGCAAAAATAAATATTTTAATGTACTTATTCTGTCAGAATTTTTAAAAAATGCAATAATTACAGCAAAGCACTACTGATATTTAAATCAATATCTAATATTATTACATCTCTACTTTCATTATTTCAGCACTCGGTATATGGATGTGATATGTATTAATGTTTTTTCTTTTTAGTGAGAAAAAAATCACTGCAAATTATAAGATTAAAAAAGTTAATAACATATCACAAAAAGATCATCAAATCCATACAAACAATATATTTTATTAACTAATTGTTTGACATATCTCTAAAACACTTAGCCTATGTTTTTGATGACATACTCTTTAAGTGCCTCTCTAACAGATTTTATAACAGAATTTTCCTTAAAGAGAATACAGCCTTTCCTTTAACATGGTTGACAGATATTTTTTTAAGTTTTTAAATTTTATTTTTCAATTACAGTTGACATTCAATATTATTTGGGTTTAGTTTTCAGGTGTACAACATAGTGGTTAGACAATCATATACTTTACAAGGTAATTCCCCTAACATTTCCAGTACCCAGGTGACACCATACACAGTTATTACAATATTATTGACTAATTACTTACACATTTTTTCAGTTTCACAACATGTTACTGGTAATATCATATAAATTTTAACAATTATTGTCATGTTTCTTTTATTTATGAGTGTAAGATTTTAGGACATTTAAAATATTTTTGTAAAGTAACTACTTGTAAACACTTTTGGAATGGACAACACACATTCAGTTTGTGCTTGATGGTTTTTTGTAGTGTTGCCTTATGAATTGTACCTCATTTTTTACTGATGTCAGTATTTTGTGTAAGCTACCATCATTGCCAGAAGTAAAATGTTTAAGATCACACCAATATACTATCTGCTGAAATGTGACAGAGGAGAATGTTAAATGGAAAGATATGGAAATCTTCACTGACTATTGTGAAATATCTTACTTTTTCAAATTTTTAAAAATATAAGACTGCCCTGGCTGGTGTAGCTCAGTGGATTGAGCATGGGCTGGGAACCAAAGGGTTCTGGTTCAATTCCCAGTCAGGGCACATGCCTAGGTTGCGGGCCAGCTCCCCGTGAGGGCCATGTAAGAGGCAACCATACATTGCTGTTTCTGTCCCTCGCTTTCTCCCGCCTTTCCCCTCTCTCTAAAAAAATAAAAATAAAATCTTAAAAAAAAAAGAATTAAAAAAATATATAAGACCAACTGAACACAAAGCCCTAAAATTGGAATGGGCCAACATAAATGGAGACCCTAAAACATAGCTTCATTAATTTCAGCTACATTCACCTCTGGATAACACTAAAAATTATAATAAATTGGGCTAACTCTCAGTTCCAGTGTACTAGATAGAAAAATGAGACATACTTCTTTGCTAAAATATTCTTCTACAATCCCTAGGAAAAAGACCATTATACTTCTAGTTTGCATAAACACAATAATATAAGTAATTTCCTGGTCATTAGACATGTAGTTTGGTCACTCCTTGAGTCTGAAATAGTTCTGATTCTCTGTTGTTTCCATTAGTTCCAGCAGTTGAAACTGGGAGATTAGCTTTCTCTTTGGCTATTGTGAAAGTTGAAACATGTCCCAAGTGTTCCTGGGAGGTCTGTTTTCTAAAGCATCTGTCAACATGCTAACAACACATCAGACCTCCCAGAGATTCTTTAGAATTTTGTCTCCTTACTATAGAATCTAATTATCAATATTTTGGAAGCCATCAACATTTGGAAAGTATAGAAAAGGGTTGCAGCGTTGTCCAACCCATAGCCCACAGGCCGTATGTGGCCCAGGATGGCTATGAATGCAGCCCAACACAAAATCGCAAATTTACTTAAAATGTTATGAGATTTTTTTGTTGTTGTTTTTATTAGTGTGTGTGTATTTAATGTGTGGCTCAAGACTCTTCTTCTTCTTCCAGTGTGGCCGAGAGATGCCAAAAGTTTGGACACCCCTGGTTTAGACTATATCAGACTGACCTCTATGTATTCTTGTAATGTCTGTCATTTATTTGATTAAAAAATGGTAAAGTTTCTCTGTTTGAGTTTCTTGCTTAAGGGAAAGGCATATGTCATGTTAGAAGGATACTCAAGCAGCCCATGGGAGAGACTCATGTGGGGAGGCACTGAGGCCTTCTAACAACAACCAGAACCAACTCCGACATGTGATGAACTATCTTGTCAGTGGATCCTTTGGCCCCAGTCAGGCCTTCAGATGTGGCTGCTGCACTAACTGACACCTCGACCACTACCTTAGGAGAAACTGCAAATCAGAACAAGCCTCTCTTAAATTCTAATCTGCAGAAATTGTGAAAGTAAATAATGATTTTAATTATGGATTTAAAAAATGTTCAATGGCTTTATTGAGGTATAATTCACATCACACAATTGACTTAATTAAAGTGTACAATGCATGGTATTTTAGTATATACACAAAGTTAATGATGGAAGTTTAAAGACTGTTATAAAGTACATTTAACATTAAATTTACTATTTTAACTATTTTTAAGTGTACAGTTCAATAGTGTTAACTTAATTCATATTTTTTAATCTCCAGATTGAATCTTAATTCATATTTTTCAATCTCCAAACTGAATCTTAATTCAATCTCCAGAACTGTTTAATATTCTGAAAGTGAAACACTATACCCTTTAAAACTAACTCTCTATTTTTTGACTCTCCATCTTTATGAATTTGTCTGCTCTACTCTAGGTACCTTGTATAAATGGAATTATACAATATTTGTCCTTTAATGACTGTCTTATTTCAGTTAGCATAATGCCTTCAAGGTTCATCACGTTGTTGCATGTCAGCATTTTAAGCCTTTCTATGGCTAAATAATATTCCATTGTCTACCATGTTTATCCATTGATCTGTCAATGGACACTTGGATTGCTTTCACCTTTTAGCTGTTGTGAATAATGCTCTATGAACATGAATGTACAAATATCTATTCAAGGCTCTATTTCCAGTTGTTCTGAGTATATACCCAGGAGTGGAGTTGTTGGATTATATGGCAATTCTATGTTTAATTTTTGAGGGTCCACCATAATGTTTTCCATAGTGGTTTCACCATTTTACATTTCCACCATAATTGGTCTTATGAGAAGTATAAATCAACAGAAAATACATGATCTGGTAAACATAGCTCTACATTTGAACAATTAGCTTCTAGTGTGTATAGTTACAAAAGAATCCTATGAAATTTTCTTGTGAAACCATGATAAAAATGAGTTATCAATTGTTGGTTGTTTAATATACTACTGAAGTGGCTCAGTATCCAAATATTAGAATTCATACATCTTATACTTTGCAAACATTCTGGAACCTATTCTCTTACCTTTTTCTCTCTTTATGATGACTGCATCCACTGGAGATCAGCCAGCGAGTGTGGAAGTCTTGATCTGGGTACTTAAGAAGAGAATACCAAAAAAAAGAGTTAAAAAAAGTGAAACAAAATTTTATATCAGTATATATGAAAAAGACTACATATTCAGGTTTACATTCTTTCTCTCTAGTGACATTAAAAACAAATGCAAAAAATTGAGGATGCCTTAAAATAATCTCTTCAGACACCCCAAACAACGTGTGACGGGGGACCCATTTGCCAGAGGAAAAAGTTCAGGCCCTGAGGTCAGCCTTAGGTGCCAAGAGCTGGATAATCCTATGAGGAATAGAAGGAAATATTCTGCCTGAGCTGAATTTTTGACAGATCTTCCTCAAGCAAAGTCATTCTAGAGGGAATCCAGCATGTGGGTCCCTGTAGCCCATCCACATTTGATAAGGTGTGCCAGCAAGGTCACTGTAGGGAATCAGGAAGGAGTTCCTGATAATGGAAGTAGTTGCTCGGGCCCACAAAGCCCTTGTGTTTAACAGAAGAAATGCCATGAATGGGAGAATACATGAACCCACTGCTAGTGGTGGTGAGACATTGGGCTGGAGAGCTACTGGAAAGCAGGCCAGGTAAAAAAAGAGGGATTAGAGCATTTTTGACCAATTAAGCAACTTTGTTTTCTTTTGGTTTTGATTCAGACATTTGTTCATCACCTCCCTTAAAAGATGGATTTGTTCAAGGTGAAGTTTCCATATTTCCTGTTAGAAAAAGCATAGTATGCTCTTAAATAAAGCATACTCTCTTTAGAGCTCCCATTGCCAGACATGGAGAATATTTAAAGTAACTTTACAATACTTTTCCAGAAAATATCCTGGGTTCTACCTGTATTAGCGGATGGCCCCCACAAACCTCTCTATGAAGCTGGTGAGAAGTGACCTCCTATATCAGGACAGCATGCCTCTAGATGGGCCTTTAATGCTTCTTCATGTCTCTAGTGGACTTCTGAAACAAGGAATATGAGTATGTGCAAAGAGTGTCCTTTGGCATTAGCAGTGCCTAAATATTAGCACTGGGAGAAACTGCTTAAATATTTATTTATAAAGCTAGAGGCTCAAATTAGATAAACTCTACTGCTTACCAGCTCTTGAATTCTAGTAAGTTTGGCTGATCAGAGCCCACTGCCTGTCCAGGCCCAGGTGCAGCATAAAAGCCAAACTCAAACGTGTTCTTCAGGACTTACCTTTTCCCCCTTCTTTATATCTGCCTTGTTCATTACACTGTGAGCTTTTTGAGACAAAATTTCTTGTCTCTTCATCTTTGAAGCTCCTGAAGCTTGCACAGTACATGGTAAAAAATACCTGCACAATGAGTGTTTTTTTAATTTCAATAAAAAAAGATAAGGAACTATAAATGGTTGTATCTTTTGATTACATATGAGGCCCATAGAACCAAATGACTCTGCCTGTAGCACGCCCAGTCATCCCAGTCCACAGGTTAGAGAACATATCCAACACCATCTCTCTCCAATCTGGCCTATTTTCTGACTTCAATCCAGGTACCCAAACCTAAATTTTGAGAATCATCCTAGACCCTCTGCCTCCCTCATCCTTTGAAGTTTTATATATATATGTATATATACATATAATAATTTCATATCATTTCATAATATAATGAATATATATATATAATTTAATTTTTATTGAATTTATTGGTGTGGTATCAGATGATAAAAGTATATAGGTTTAAGTCCCTCATTTTCCATTATCCCTTATCTTATACTGCCTCAGCCCCCAAAATCACAGTTGTTTGCCAGTGGATTCTCGGTTTCTAGTAACATAGTGCCTGACACAGTAGGTGAATAAAAGAATGACATTATTAAGGTATTTGAGGAATCACATATGCTGATAATACCCAATAGTGCAATGAATTGTTATCTGTTTGAACTGGTCTATGTCTGCAGCAGAGAATAGGGACAATGCACCATGCAATACTGCATTTCTTTTCAGAGCTCTAACTTGTTTTCTAAACAAGTAGTCTATGTTTTCCTCAAGGTATATAAATACTGTCCAGGAGATTCTCAGCATGGAAGGTCCCAAGAGACCAATTTTCTACCCTCAACTTACATACATGCTCTGATGTAAAGGCCTACTGTCTTTCCCACACCCGCTTTCACAGGAAGCCAAACCTCATAGACAAGAAAAGGGCATTCCACTGCGATACATTGCCTCCAGATGCAAAAGCCTCCTCAGTATCAAAAAAAGAGAAACCATTTGAAATTTTATCTCCTTTAACCAAATTAACAATCTCTACCTCTGCATTTCACGAAAAGATACTTCCAACCAAATTTTACCTTCATATTTAATAATTATCAATATTGGGAAAAGTGTTCAATAGCATACTAGCAAAATTTGTATCAGTTATTCCATCTAGGATAAATTTTTTAACATTTAGGATGATTTGGTTATAGGAATTATTAAATATTAAAATTTTTTAACTTTTAAATTACTTTATTGTTGTTCAGTTACGGTTGTCTGCATTTACCACCCCCACTCCTCCCCAACCCCAGCCAAACTCACCTTCCTCCCTTGCTTCCACACCCCGCTTGGTTTTGTCTATGTGTCTTTTATAGTTCTTCCTGAAAACTTTTCACCATTTCAACATTTTTCAACATTTCAACATTTCAACATTTTTTCTTAATTTCAATGTCTTTGGTTATATTTTGCTTGCTTGTTTGTTTTGTTGATTAGGTTCCTGTTAAAGGTGAGATCATATAGTATTTGTCCCTCACCACCTGGCTTATTTCACTTAGCATAATGCTCTCCAGTTCCATCCATGCTCTTGCAAAGGGGAGGAGCTCCTTATTTCTCCCTGCTGTATAGTATTCCATTGTGTAAATGTACCATGGTTTTTTGATCCACTCATTTACTAATGGGCACTTAGGTTATTTCCAGCACTCAGCTATTATAAATTGTGCTGCTATGAACATTGGGGTGCATAGGTTCTTTTGGATTGGTGTTTCAGGGTTCTTAGGATATAATCCCAGCAGTGGAATTGCTGGGTCAAAAGGCAGTTCCATTTTCAGTTTTCTGAGGAAATTCTATACTGTTTTCCACAGTGATTATACCAGTCTGCAATCCCAACAACAGTGCACTAGTGTTCCCTTTTCTCCACATCCTCACCAACACTTATTGTTTGTTGATTTGTTTATGATGGCCATTCTGACTGGTGTGAGGTGGTATCTCATTGTGGTTTTAATTTGCATCTCTCTGATGGCTAGTGATGCTGAGCATCTTTTCATGGACCTTCTGTATGTCCTCTTTTGAGAAGTGTCTGTTCAAGTCTTTTACCCATTTTTTAATTGTTTTTTTTTTTGTCTTCCTAGAGTCTTGGAGTCATGTGAGTTCTTTATATACTTTGGAGCTCAAACCCTTGTCCAAGGTGTCATTGGCAAATATGTTTTCCTATACCATTGGTTCTTTTTTTATTTTAATGCTGTTTTCTTTAGCTGTGCAGAAGCTTTTTAATTTGATGAGGTCCCATTTGTTTATTCTTTCCTTTTTATCCCTTGCTTTAGGGGACATATCAGTGAAGATGTTGCTGCGTGGAATGTCTGAGATTTTCCTGCTGATGTTTTCCTCTAGGACTTTTGTGGTGGCATGACTTATATTTAAGTTTTTTATCCACCTTGAATTTATTTTTGTGTATGATGTAAGTTGGTAATCAAGTTTCATTTTTTTGCATGTACCTGTCCAGATCTCCCAACACCATTTGTTGAAGAGGCTATTTTTACTCCATTTTATGCTGTTGACCCCTTTGTCAAATATTAATTGACTGTAGAGACTTGGGTTTATTTCTGGGCTCTCTATTCTGTTCCATTGGTCTATGTGTCTATTCTTATGCTGGTACCAGGCTGTTTTGATTACAGTGGCCTTGTAATACAGTTTGATATCATGTATTGTGATCCCTCCTACTTTGTTCCTCTTTCTCAAAATTGCTGCAGCTATTTGGGGTAGTTTATGGTTCCATATAAATTTCTGAAATGTTTGTTCTATATCTGTGAAATATATCATTGGTACTTTAATCGGGATTGCATTAAATCTATAAATTGCTTTAGGTAGTATGAACATTTTGATGATGTTAATTCTTCCAATCCATGAGCATGGTACATGCTTCCATTTGTTTGTGTCTTCCTTAATTTCTTTCTTCAGTGTTGTATAGTTTTCTGAGTACAGGTCTTTTACTTAAATATTAAATTTTAATTATGTACATTTTTCTAGGAACAAATGGTGACTAATCAGTAAAATAAATTCTCAAGCATATAAATATATTACATTAGGATAATATTCTGAAAGAGCTGTAGACTGGAAATGTAACTTTGAGGATAAAATGGGTTGATGTCAAATTTTTGACCGTTTATGAAAATCTTGTGCTAGTATTTTAAACAGAAAATGGTAGTTAATAAATAACTGTGCTACTGGTATTGTACTGGATGCATATGAAAATGAGATAAAGTTTTATTTATAAATTTAAATAGTTTCAATACACTGGAAGTCACCTGCTTTGCAACTATTTAAATTTAAGGTAAGAGTTTTGGATGGTAATTAAGCAATATAAAAGGGGAGATATAGTTTCTCAAAATTCTTAAAGTAGATGGGTGGTTTTCAAAAATATATATATTTTTAGAAAGAAAACTACATATGATTTTATTCATATGTGGAATCTCATAAACAAAATAAACTAACAAACAAAATGGAAACAGACACATAGATAGAGAACTAACAACTGTCAGAGGGGAGGGAAATAGTGGGGCTGGGTGAAAAAGGTGAGGGGATGAGAATAAAAACTCCTTGACAGACAACAGCATGATGATTAACAGAGAGGAAAGTAGGTAAGGGGAGGTAGATGTGGATTTTGGGAGTGGGTAAATAGCGATGGAAGGAGACTTAGGGTGGTGAACAAACAATATAATATACAGTTGATGTGTTATAGAATAGTATGCCTGAAACCTATATAACTTTATTAACCAATGTCATCTCAATAAATTCAACTTTTAGAAAATAAATAAAATAAAATATATTTATTGTCACGGATTTCGACCCGCAAAATCCGTGGGGGGACCGCCCCGATCGCATGAATCAATCTTACCCAGAGACACGCTTGGAGATGAGATTCCGACAGCCACGAGTCTCTTCCTCCATCTCCATTTTGGGAAAAAGACCTCGTGGGTTGCTTAGCCGGGGCTTTTATTAGAGGCATTAAGACACATTTACATTGGATTGATTATTCATGGGATTAAGCAGAACAGGGGTAGGATTACTCATAGCAGGGCATCAGGATGTAAATTCAGGTCCGGTGGCAGGCAGGATCAGGTTAAGGTAATATGCAGGGGTCAGCAAGCCAGAATTTCTTAAGATACATCTTTGCCAAATTCCTATTAGAGAATCCCCATTCCACAGACATGATCCACACTTGCCCACACAGGAATCACACGGAGCTGTGCTCAAAACATGTAAATTCTTAGGACTGCGTGTTTACACGTGTGTGGAAATCACTGCCACAATTTATTATCTTTGAATTACAGTTGACATACAATATTATTAGTTTTAAGTATACAACATAGTAGTTAGGCATTTATATGACTTATGAAGTGATCATCCTGATAAATCTAGTACCCATCTGACACCAAAGATAGTAATTACAATATTATTGACTGTATTCCCCATAAAAATCCAAAGGATATTCAGTGTAATTTTTATATTATAGTGTGATCTCCTCTTTTTTTCAATTAGAGTTCACATTCAACATCATTTTGAATTAGTCTCTGGTGTACAGCATAGTAGTTAGACAATCATGTACTTTACAAAGCGTTCTCCCTGACATTTCCAGTTCCTACCTGGCACCATACATAGTTATTACAGTATTACTAACTACATTTCCTCTGCTGTACTCCACAGTTAATGGGTGTTTTAATCATTTTGTGGATGAAACCATAATATTAAAGGCAGAATCCCCTTTCAGTCAGTTTAACATAAAACTGTAGAAGGTTGCCACTGAACATCTGAATAGAGGTGCCCCCTGCCTGTCATGTTGCCATAGCATAGGTGCTATTTCAAGCCAGGAAAAGTGAAGCTTGGTTGCCGTACAAAAGACCTCCCCAATTGTGTATTGCTGATTTCCTCACATTGTGGGCCTCCAGGATCTGCTGGCAAACATGGGGGTGAGTCAGGCCTGAGCAACTGATTCCAGGGCCTAGATAAGGCATCTGGAAATCTCTCCATGAGCCTACAGAAACGGTCACTCATTTTATTAGGGTGGTGCCAAGGGCATGGTCCCACTGGGTCCTGTGTTGCCTGTGAGAAGGCAGGTTTGGAGTGTTCTGTGGTGAACTGGCACAGTCTGACTCAAAGGCTGTGTGCTGTGGGATGAAGGAATTCAGCCTTAGGAAGGAGCTTTTATCCACAGAAAAAAACCAAGGCAGTTCCCGGCAATAAGAAGGAACTAATAAATTTTCTCTGTATGAATTACTTCAAAGCAGCCTTAAAGACATATCCCCAAAGGTTATAACCCAGACAACATTTTAAGTCTATTATTTCCCTTAGAAATATGCAAGTAGTGAATAAGTGAATTAAGCACCTCAGCAAGCCTGTGTCAAAAGTCTGTTGCCTGATTTGTTCATCATGACCTCTGTGAATTCCTCTCTTTCTTGTATTCTTCTTAACTGAGGGCCAGATGATGGAGACCCAAAGCTTGCCAGTTAACTGAAATGTTCACAGGCATATTCAAATCCACTCCAGAAACACACTCCTGCATCTCAGCTAGCCTCCTGACCTCTCTCTTCAGCCATCCTCCATTTATTTAATTCCAAAATGCGGAACCATCTTCCATCTTTCACTTTTCTCTGTCCCATATCTAATAGTTTATTTGTTTGTTTTTGTTGTAAAATGCACAAAACATAAAATTTACCAATTTAACCATTTTTAAGTACACATTGGTGGTATTAGGTATATTCACATTGCTGTGCAATCATTGCCACCACACATCTCCAGAACTTTTCCATCATCCCAAACAGTAACTCTATACCTGTTAAACAGTAAATAACTCCTCATTCTTCCTCACTTTATCTAGCCTTTCTATTCTATTTTCTGTGTTTATAAAATTGACTATTCTAGGTACCTCATATAAGCTGAATTGTACAGTAATTGCCCTTTTGTGTCTGGCTTATTTCACTTAGTATAATGTCTGCCAGATTTATCCATGTTGTAGCACATTAGAATTTCCTTACTTTTTTTTTAAAAGATTTTATTTATTTATTTTTAGAGAGAGGAGAAGGGAGGGAGAAAGAGCAATCTATGGTTGCCTCTCACCTGGCCCTCACTGGGAACCTGGCCTGCAACCCAGGCATGTGCCCCGACTGGGAATCAAACTGGGACCCTTTGGTTCCCAGACCATGCTCAATCCACTGAGCTACACCAGCCAGGCAGAATTTCCTTACTTTTTTAAAGCTGAACAATATTTTATTGTATATATACACCATAGTTTTCATTATTTTATCTGTCAATGATCATTTCTAATAGTTTGTTAATCTTATTAATTACTATTTTATCATTACTCCATTATTCTAGTTGACACAGAAGTTCCTTAATTTCCTAATTTGTCTCTCTTATTTCTTCCTTCCAGTCTTTCTCATGCACCATCTGATCAAGTTACCTAAAATTTCTAATAATTGCTCTATCCTTTTATGTCTCAATGACCTCGGCCCAACCAACTATTTTTACCTCATCTCACTACTTTTATTAGTAGTCCCCAGAGTCACCCTACTTATCAGATCAAGAAACATTTGTTGGATAAGTTCTGTGTTTGGAGCACAGAATAAAACAGAAAGTCAGGAAAGGCTCCAATGGACAAGTTCACCCTCGTGAGCCAGAGCATGGTTTGAGAACTTTTCACCTCTGCCTCTCCCATACCCTCATCATGACTGTGCACCCACCACCTGTTTTCTGGTCTGTTCTTCATGCCCCACTCTGCGAGCCTTGTCTCCCAGTGCAAGTGGGACTTCTATCCCATTGGTTACTAGATCACATGTGGTTATGAGCTCAAATCCTGGAGCTAGATGACCTGTCCTCAGACCCCATCTCTGATACACACTAGCTTGTACTCTAGGACAAGTCCACATTCATATATCTTTCATTACAGTATATTGTTATATTTGTTCTATTTCAGTATTACTGTTGCTAATCTCTTACAGTGCCTAATTAATAAATTATACTTTATCATAAGTATGTATGTATAGGAAAAATATTGGGTTTGGTACTATCCAAGGTTTCAAACACCTACTTTGGATCTTGGAAAATATCCTGCATGGATGAGGGGGGACTGCTGTATTACTGCATTTACCTTTTTGTGATTATTCTTAACTATAAATTTTAGCTTATTTTTTAAGTTTCTATTCTTTCTAAAGTACCTTCAAATGTGCTCGGCACAAGGAGTATACTGGTAAGAGAAAGACATTGGCTCTGCTTTTCTGGAGCTTGTAGTATGACATTCCTGCTCCATTCTAGAGCCCCATGGTGATGTCATCCCACATTACCCTTCCTCCCTCCCTTCTCTCTTTTTATTTCCTTGCTTTCTTCTTTCCTGCCTTTTTTCCAACAAATATATATCAGGTGCCTACCCTGTGATGCATACTGGGGACCCTACAAATGCTGGGGACCCTGCAAAAGCCAGAACAGTCACTCTTTCATTGAGTGGACTAAGTAATGAAGACAAATGATAAATGTATAAGTGAATAAATAATATGATTCAAAAGAGCAATAAATACTCTGGGAAAAATCAAGAAGTAGCCAGGAATTGTGTATGCTGCTTGATGTAGTTCTATCAGGGGCATCCCCTTTGAAGGGATGTCACCTGAGCAAGACCTAAAGGAAGGGAAGGTGTCAGTCCTGTGTAGACCTGTAGGAAGAGAAATCTAGGCAGAGGAAACAGCGAAGCTCCAGAATAAGGACTGGGCACGGTGTGTTTGGGTGAACAGAGCCAGAGCAGGGTAGAGGAAGTGTGGGAGGAAGTGAAATCAGAGAGGAAAGAAGGAGATCATCATCTTGTTGGGTCTCGAAATGTGATTAGGAGCTTGCATTTTCATTCCAAGTATAATGACAAGCCATTTAGAGGACAAGTGACATGACTAAGTTGGCAAGTGGCATGATCCAGTGAGAAGAAGCAGGAAGACCAGGTGGGCTGCCACTGCAAAGCAGGCACAGCAGGTGTGCACTGCTGGTACTAACTGTAATAATGAAACTCAAAACGTGCACCCTCCTCTAGCTGATGTTTTTTAATTTTTAAAAATCAAATAAGAATTGAGTAGATATTGTGTTGTCTGAATCAGATCCTTAAAATCTTAATCCTTTGTTAATTAGAAGAGTGAATTTATTAAATTTTTAAATTCAAAAGGAAAATAAGTTGGGTGGCAGTGGCAGCAATAAAAAAAAAAGAAAATACATTTAAAAATTTTAAAACATATTTCCCACCAGAAATTTTACATAGCAGAGATGGAAGAGACAGATTCAGTCCTTTCATCTCTTTCTGATACATGTGTTGATATAATTTTAAATATTTCATGGGGTGAGTTTTTATTGTTTCTTAAAGGCAACTGTTTTCATATTTCAAACATCCTTCTATTAAGAATTTAAATTGTAATTTTTTCATTTTAGAAGAACCAAGATCCATTAAGTGTATATTCAATATAAGAAGTTGTAAGAGACTTGACTGAGGGACAAAATGTTGTGACATAAATATTTTTTGAATTAATTTCTCAGACCTATTCAATTATGTTGGCCAATTCTCTCCTGTGAAATTATTTATTTCAGGCATTTGTAGGTTACTAATCATAACCCTTTACTCATCTACTGTGTCCTAAATCCATGTAAAAAAGGAAAAAGGTAACAATAGCCAGAGGGGAGGAGGGAGGGAGCAGTGAGGGGAAGGGTTTTCAGGAACTACTATAAAGGACACATAGATAAAACCAAGGAGGAGGGTGCAAACAAGGGAGGGAGGTGGGTTTAGCTGGGGTGGGGGGGAGCAGTGGGGGGTAATGCAGACAACTGTAATTGAACAACAATAATTAAAAAAATTAAATTTTAAAAAAAGGGAAAAGGAATCATTGATTAGCCCAACTAAACATCAAAGGAATGATCTTTCCTATAAATCATCCCCTCCAGTCCTCAATTGCTTTGTTGATTTCTCCCAAACTTCCCCATTTATCTATTGAAGTAACTATTTCTAAAGCCTTAGGTTTGTTGTCAGAAGTTCTTCCTTGTTTTTTTTTTGCTACAAGTTACTGTTCAACTAGTGATGACTGGAAAATCAAACATGGTGAATAGCACAGAGAACATCAAATCTGAGTAATTTAGCCACATCTCATCTTGGGCATTAAGTTGACTAAAACCCAAGACTCTTAATTCCTCACTTCTTTAGAAAGTGCATTCATGTCCTAATTATCACAAAGGTAATCGGCTTGCCTTTGTTTTCTTCTTTTTTAGAAATGAAATTAATGTGACAATCACCTCCTTCTTACCAGACCGAGTTATTGATTTCTGCTTCGTTTTGGGGCCCCTCTTCTAAGTTCTGAAGACACTACCAAAGGGGGATATTGATCAGCAGGCTGCCTGCCGCTTCCTTGGGCACAAAGAAACAAGCCCTGTCACCTCCATGCCCCAGAATAGAACTAAAGGTAAAGGGTCAGAGATGAAAGACTTCTGATTAGTTCTTCTTTTAATCAGCCTCCCAGCAAGCTCTGAGCCTTTGTTTACACCTGTCCTTGGAATTTAAGATGGAAAACTTTTACTCCCAGTCCCCTGCATAGATGTAGGTGAAGCAGAACCCTTATCTTTTTCAGTTCTTACTGGGAGAGATGGATTGTTTGTTGTGAAGGCAGTTTGCCTCTTTAGGTGAAAAGCTTATGCTTCCTGGGCCTTTTATTTGCTGTCTACATTGCCAGGACTTCATCAGTTATAGGGATCTCAACGCTTTTAGGCTAAAGAACACTGAAATTAATTTCCTCTGAGAAGAGCATGCAGACCCTGAGGGACTCCTTTTTCTCTCCTCAAGTTGCAGTTATGCCATTGATTTCATTGTTCAACCAGAGCAGAGAGGGTCAAAGAAGTTTCACAAAGTAGAAAGAAAGAATGCAAAAAAAAAAAATCATTACTTATCCATGTTCATGGAATGACCAATTAAAATCAGGAGGGCAACTCTGAACCATCACCTGAAGAGCAAAATTTTCCTAAAGTGGTCTTGACTTAATCCATCCCTCTTACAGTTAAGTCAATGACTGACCTTTAAAAACTAGGTCATGTCATACAATTCTGGTAATTCTTTGTTGATATTTCATACATATTCTCTCTGTTCCAGTCCTAGATTATTGCCTTAAAGCACACAGACATTTCTCACTTGAATTTTGCCAATATTCTCCTCTAGTCTCCTTCCCCTTACCATGCTCTAGTCACTTATATTCTCAGTTTTCAAATAAGGAAAGCTATTTTCATGCATATTTCCTAAATTGTCTCTAGTTTCTAGAGCTGCATGAAATTGACTAAATATGACTAGGCAACATGTCCAATCACTATGAGTAAGGAAGACAAATGCAGAGTTTAGCTTAATAATCATAGTGATTCTTCCTGCTTCATGTAGTTGTTAGGGTGCAGTATGGTAGGTGGGCATAATGCCGTTGGGGTTTGGGCTGAGAACAGCCCTCTCTACCTCTCCTTGCTCCCCTTCTATGTTCTTTTTCCTGAGAGGGGGAAGAAAGAGAAACAGTTTCCTCTCATTTCAGAGCAATAGCTTTCAGTCACTTTCTCTTTCCAGACCCTATAAAGTTATCTCCCAAATCTGCCCAAATTATTTTTTGATCCTATTAGGAGCTTCATCTTCTAGTCCTCTCAAATTCAACACAGAACCAAAAAGCAGGTGTATTTGAGACTGTGTAACCATACCTGCAACCAGTTTACTGGGGGGAATGTTCACTGTGTTACTTCACACACCACTTAGAACCTCATGTGCGGGAAGTATACTTAGAAATTATTTCCACAACTGACTGAGTATAACTAACTATAAATACAAAGCACTTTTAAAATGTTTATGTCAAGGTTTAGTGATCAACTCTATGGAAAAAGGTAGCCATCACACAGCCTTGGCGGGGAATGAGAATCTCAGATCTCCTGAGAAGCAAATTTACATCTGCTAAATTGCTTTGAAAATATTTTTCAAGTGTACATCCACCTTTCATAAATATTTCAATCATAAATAAAATGTAACTCACTTTTTGGTTTGACTCTGTCCGCATTTTAGACTGTGAAAAGCAAACTTAGCCTAACAGAGGAACAATGGGAGCCAGAGTCACCTGACTTGCAGAAGCGATGTTTCCTTCCCTCTGCTCCTCCAGTGTCAATTTAATTCTGTCAGAAAAGAGACAGACCGGTTTTCAGAAGCCTATCCGTAAATTCTAATCTTATCACAATAAGGAAGAAATCTAAGTGCTATGTATTTTAGAGTATTTTCCATCAGCATCCAGCCCGGTTGGTAACTCAACTTGGGTCATAAAACAATTCACGTAGATACTGGGATTAGTAGACCTTTGAAGACAGTGTCAATCAAGATATGGCCACTTTGTACCTACCCTGCCGCTCCTAAATTCTACTGCAGGTTGGCTCCTCCTTGTTGTCTGGCAATTCTAGTTCACTAATTAACAAATACTTGGGCATGTGAACATTGCTTGCCCAATGAGTATATAATGAAATTTAAACTCACTCCATTATTCCATGTCACCAGCCAATAATAAGTGCCCTTCAGAATTAACCTGATGTGGTTGGGTCAATAGGTTTATTACTTCTTATTTAATTCTTGTTTAATCTTCACTACATATGAGATTTGGGCTGTTCTTATGATTGTGTGTCCAAGGACTGGAAGCCTGGCAAGGAAGATGTCCTTGGGAAAACTGGAAATAGAAATAAAGGGAAAAATTGGTTTTAGAAAACACCATAAGAAGATTCACCTACCAAAAGAATTTAGAGCTAGTCCTACTCTTTCAGCTATTTATGTGATATAAACAAGTAGACACCCTAGGCATGTTTACCCTCTTAATTAATGATGAGATTGAACTAGTTATATTCTTTAGGTTTTTTTCTGTTAACTAATCAATATGTTAATTAATTAACTGTTCCTCCAGCCCTTGATCTGGTTCCTGCTCCATAACACTGCATGTGTGTGCTGTTCTCCTAGACTGGGGGCTCACCCCAGGTGTTCACACAGCTGGTTCTTTTCTCCAACAAAGACTCGCTCTGATGGCAGTGCCTCCCAGAGGCCTTCCCAACAGCCCGGTCCTTGCAGAGAGTCCACTTGCCTCCTCTCTGCTCATTTGGAACAGGACATGTCACCATCCAAACTCAGAATGGATCACATTACAATCTTGAAGACTTGTGTTTGTCTCTCCCTTTTCTTGTTCATACCCACATACCCCCTACCAGAGAAGCACCTGGCTCTCACTGGGGCTCAGTAATTGTTGGTTGAATGAATGTCCAAAGAAGAAAGGTATCACTCCTGTATCATATAGTTTGTTTATCTACATTGTGTCTACCTATCTAACTGTCATAACCAGGGGTGTGCTTGTTTTGAAGTATTAGCTTTATGTTATAGACCTTTTTTTTTTAAATTTTATTTTTATTTATTTTTAGAGAGAGAGGAAGGGAGGGAGAGAAAGAGCAATGTATGGTTGCCTCTCACATGGCCCTCATGGGGACCTGGCCTGCAACCCAGACATGTGCCCTGACTGGGAATCGAACCGGGACCCTCTGGTTCCCAGCCCGCACTCAATCCACTGAGCTACACCAGCCAGGCAGACCTTTTTATTGCAAAATAATATCGAACTTAGAGAAAATTTCTTAGTACAAAGAACATTTGTCTACCCTTTATCCAAATTCATCGTAAGTCATTTACTATAAACTAATATTGTGATATCATGCAAAACTAATGTGTCTGAAAGGGGTGAATAATTCCCTTGGTTGTGCCCAAAATTCAGTTTGTCAATTCCACTTGTTTTCTGAGACTCTACTTACCCAAAATGAAAGGAATAGTGGAAGAGAAATCTGAATAGTTAATCAAGGAAACCATACTGGTTTCCCTTTTCTTCAGCAGCAAATTTTTGCCCTGTCTTAGACAGACCATCTTGGGGCAGTTTCTTCAACTCTGTGTTGTCCATTTTGGCCTTTGAGAGCGGTTTAGTGCTGCCTCTTCCTTGGCACCTTTGCTTCTTTATCATCTCAGCACATCTTCTCCCCCATCTCCTTTCTTTTCTTTTAACAGAGAGTTTGCCAGATGGAAGGAATAGACAGACTGAGGATAATGAGAAAGCAATGGACACGTTCAATTAATTCTTAAACACTTTGGGCAAAATTGAAAAGTACCTGCAGTGACCTCTGAAGTTGGCATGATGAAATAAAGAGCTGACAACCAAGCAAAAAGCAGCCCAGCTCGTTCTGAACTGGCTGCTCCAGAAGGTACAGAGATGAAGTCTGGAGGTCATGGCCATCAGTAGCTCTCTTCTCTGAACCTAACGCAGAGTGTGCCATCATTGCACATCACCATTGTTTGTTTCACACTATTGACACAGAGAGACGAGCTGTCTCATCACCTACCCTGTGCAGAAACTGCCGTGTCCTCCCACCTGCACAAGTAAATATTTACCAGCTCTGCCTACATCCAGGTGCATCAGCTTTAAGAAGGCAAATGGTGACATGTGGCCAAGTCAGCCTGGGGTCAGACACTAAGGGGCGCAGGGGCTGGGCTTCTTGCTGCACTCTTTGGGATTCTAATTTATTTAAATCAGTATTTAAATACTCTCGTCCCTTGAATCCCCAGTTAATTAGTCTTGAAACTAATCTTGGTCTCAGGTACAAGTATGTAGACTCTGTGAATTTCTTCACTGTTAACATCAAGGCTTAGGGAATTAAAAAGAAGGGGAAAAAAAGAGGAAGAAAGGAGATGAAAAATGTAAAAAGAAAGGGAGGAAAGGTCCCTGAAGTGGGTGGCTGGCTGAGTGATAGATGCACTTCCTTTTGCTAACATTCCTGAACTCCGGGGTTGTGGCTTGCTTTCTCAATTCAAACTAAAATACAGGTATGGAGAGGCCCCATGGAGAGAATCAAATGCCTAACAGAGTGAATTATTAGACTGGTTTTAGAAGCATAAACATACCTTTCAATAAGGATAGAGGACCCAGATAAAGCCCAGAGCTAGAAAAGATGTGAGATCAGAAGTTAGGAATAAGTAAAACCTTTATTGAACCATGCATTACAGATGCCCTTGATTTTTAATCCTCATAGTCATCATGAAAGAATGATATTTTGATCCTCATTGGATAAGAGAGGTTATCTCAGTCTGAAAAGGTCAGTGACCCACCTACGTCCACATGAGGCTGGGTAAAGGACAAGGCTAGGTATCCATTATTGCTCTGACTTCAAGTCCTACCCTCATTTCTCCACAGAATCTATACTGCCACTTAAATCTAGGAAACACCAGACATGGCTGGAAACAAATCTAAAAGAAAAACAGCCAGAGGCAAGCAAACCTCAGGGAGAGGTAACCCCAGCTGTCATGTGGCTAGAGAGAAGGGACCTGGGACTGGGAAAGGCTAGGAGGAAGGCTGGCCACGGCTGGCGGCCCTGCTCCCAAGCAGACTACCCCGTCCTGTGAGCAGATGGTGGTACACGTTTCCTCAGATTCACATCCATTGTTCTGCCTTTATTACATGGTCTCACTGTCTATCATAGACGGAAATGAAATAGGCCTAGAATGGTTTCCTCTTCCCACAGTCTTCTTGATTCTGTATTGATAGATGACTTTTAAATATAATATCCTTATAGGTATGAAAATGAAGCTGATCTATCCATTTAAAGGCCAGAACTGTTTTTTTTTTTCTGTTTTAACATGAAAGACAACCATTTGCCATTTTTTGTCCTCTAAGATTTCCTTATCATGCCATAGCCTAAAAAGTAACTTAATTTTCCTGGTAATCTGACTTTGTCAATTGGAGACATGTGGTATCAACACTTGGCTTTGTTGGAGCTTTGCCACTGTTTTCCCCAGTCCCAGGCCTCAGCCAAGTGATCACAGGTTTACGAAGGTGGGTGAAGAGGAGCAAGGCCCTGCTTTCCTGCGCGAGGGCTTGCTTTATCCCGTGGCCATTTTACCCAGTCTTCCTTACACGTTTTCTTTAATCTACAGATCTTTTCTCTGCTACTTTCTTTGTCTCCTAGAAGGCCCATTTGTGCATGTGTGTTTTGGTTTGTTGATTATGATGTGCAAATCAAATGCTTTTTTTGTTTTTTTATCTGCAACCTGATGGTTCTTTCACATTCTGGATAGAGAAGGTGCACACATTTTTCTTTTACACTGTCTTTCTGTTAGTATAATTAGTCATTTCTGTGGTCCTAGAAATGTCTATTTAAATGTCAGGTTCTTTCTGCTCTCATGTAAAGTGTATTCTAATTTGCTTCTGAGACACTCGTGCTGATACTTATTTTCCATAACACCACAAATACATTATCTGGATGGTTGATATTTTCACTAATGTTTATGAAGGAATTTTTAGAACTGTCTTCTGCTAGCATACATTATCTCATTTAATCTTATATACCCCATGAGGTAGATACTAGAATCATCCTCCAATTTACAAATGAGGAAACTGGCTGTGAGATATGCGAAATAATTTGCTCTCAGCTCAAAGCCAGCATTCACGGGAGTTGCTAGGCAGGTGGGAGCTGTGCCTGCCCTGCTGTGAGGCCAGGCCATCGACCTGAGGGTTCTATGGGGCTGGTAGAACCTTTGAGCCTTAACTGTGTTGGTAGGGGTGGGACTAACCCGTAAAAGTCTCCCGGTTATTGCTATGTACTCATTTTCACCTTGAGAACTGCTGATCTCATGGATAAATTCTACCACTTTTTCATTTGCTTCAATCAAATATATTATATTATATATATATACTTGATTCCACCAAAATATATTATAATTTAATATAATATGTTTAATTATATTAAATATACTTTCCACTTATAAAACTTAAATCTAGCAGCTAAACTACTGAAATGGCCATTTCATCTTCTGTACTAAGAAATTATTCAGAAAAATTATTGGTCTGAATGATTATATTTGCTTCCTAAAAGGCCATTCTTTCTCACTCTGAAGCACCTTTTCACTAGAAGAATTTGGCAAACTGTGTCATATTTGGAACTTTTGGATTGAAACAGTTCTACACTGTTTATCATCTGCTGAGGGTTTTAAGGGGAAAGTGTCAACATAAATTTGGAATTTCCTGACTTCTGCAGATTTGAGTTATAATCTTGACATGACTAGAAAGGAAATCTTTAAAAAAAATATTTTAGAGTGTTTTATTGTGGAAATGTCCCCAAATATTTTCATCCCATTTTCCCAGAGAAACCTGACAGCTTGGGGAGGGGAGAGGGTGGAGAAGAACAAAACTCAACAGCCACATCCTTGAACTCTTTTGTGTGTTTAGAACAATGTCCAGTTAAAATCAAACAATATTGCTGCTAAATCTGTCTAAAATAGTCCTTGGTAAGTGCTATTGCCTGATGGAACAACCCTGTGGGAAGGGCCGAACGTAGAAGTGATGAGAGCTAGGGCTTCTCTAAAAAGCAAGGGTTCAATGCTAATGGTGAAGACTGCTAGGCATGACAAGATACAGTATCTTTCCAATAACCCTGTCATCGGCTCATTTACTATCTGGGACTTTAAATCCCGGTCGAGTGCAGAGTGAATACCACCACTGCACCCAAGTGGAAAACAAAAGCCCGGACAAGGACTGGGGGTGGGTAAGACTCATAACGGAGAAGTCATGAAGTCTGGCTTTCTGGCCAGATTTCCTCTGGAAGATGAGGTGTGGCCGGCACTGTGTGTGTGGACCGCCTGGGAGGGGACACACACCCTGCCTTCAGACGGCAGGACCTCAGCCTGGCCTGCAGCCAAGGAGCCAGACGCCAGGCCCCAGGCTCTCAGCGGTGGGAGCGGTCGCTGCGCCTGGTTATACAATGGTATTATCTCAAGCCAACCACGGCTGCAGAACCTCGCAATGTTTCCTGTCCTTGCATTGCAGCACAAACTGTCCGATTTCCAACTGCTTTCGGACACACTCACTGGCACTCGGTCGCCAAGCTCGGAATATAAATGTCTAAAGCCACTTCTTCCTTGGGAATTGCAGACGCTGCAATGCCGTAATCCATTGTATTTTTATCCCCTCTGGAAGGACCTGCAAGACCGTGAGTCACTTGAGGAAAGGGATTAACTCTCAAAACAGCTTATGTAATGTAGGCAAATGCTTGGAGTGTCTTCTGCTAGGGGAACACAGAAACGTCTTTGAAGTAATCTGACCACCACACACAGCGCACTTTATTCCTGTTTGCCCATCATCTCATTCTCGTTTCCACTTTTGAACCCCAGCACTCAGTACGCAAAAAGCACGGAGATTGTGACAGGAGAGGAAAATTCGGGTAAATGTGAAGGAGGGAGCTTGCTTTTTATATGCAGGAATTATTTTCAATATACTTTGACTGCATTTGGTGTAAACTGTTTTGGTACTCTCAATTACAGCACTTGCAGTACATTTTAGAAATTTAAAAAGCCATTAAAGCTTACCTAGTCTAGCAATGTGTTGAAAAAGACAAGAAAGACTAGGTTCTTCTTCTTTTTTAATTGTTTAGTGTTCTTGGTTTTAAAATATTGCGATTAGGTTATTAAATACCTGATTCAGTCTTTCCCACTGCACGCCTTTGCCAGAAACTTAACTTTTAGCAACCTGCTCCGAGAAATGAAAGGTTTAATCTAACTAACAGTTACCAGAAATGCTCTTAAACCTTCTGCTGCCAGGTCTGGAAATTTTTGGCTGGCCTTGAACTTTGCTACAAGATGTGCTACTTAAGATGTGTTGGACTAGGCTGGATGGAGGCAGGGATGGCGGCGGTGGGGGGCGGGTGTTGAATCCTTTGATTTGTGCTGAAACTGGCGATGTCTGCTATTGCAGTGCAAATCTTTCAGTAGAACTGGATGTCAACTGCTCCAAATAATGGGGCTCTTGATTTACCTCTAATGTGCCTAGGTAGATTTTCTCCCTCATCCTTATTCGTGAAGATTCCTCTGGTTCTTGCTTTTGTGGTAATAGGCAGGTTTTTTTGGCCTGAACTAAGTGGCATGTTGACAAATGTTTAACAATCAGCAACAAATGGCCCCAATGTGAGGCATTTATCATGACCTTTAATGAGACAGACTTAGAAATGTAGGATATTTTAAACTATGAAGTAGTATTTCAGGCATACAGAAAATACAGGGAGTTATACAACAAATGTTCATTAACTCACCAACCAACCTTGATGAAATCCAAACATTTTATGATATTTACTAGAGTTTCTTTTAAAGAAACAGTTGAGGACTGCTAAGTCCCCTCTTTGACATCCTTCCCCCTCTCCCTGCACAGAGGCGATTGCTGTCTGAACTTTGGCATTTATCTTTCCCGTGCCTCTAGGACGGATGTTCTTTAAGCACTTACTGCTCTGTAAAGGTCGGCATGTATTCTGATGAGTCAGTACGAATTTTTCAATATATGAATACCACCCTTGCCTGTTTGTTGCCAAACATGAGTTTGTATGCACAATATGTAATAGTATATTGTTTGTTTTAAAACTTGAATATATTATGTTATAACGCACATAACCTTTTGATCGTTTTTATTGAGATATAGTGCACATGCCATTACTATTCACCTAAAGTGTAGAATCCAATCATTTTTAAGATGTTCACAGAATAGCATAACCATCATCACAATTGACTTTAGAGTATTTTCATTACCTTCCTCCAAGAAAAATCTACAATTAGCAGTCATTTCCTTCCTCCACCCCAACCCCCACCTCTCAGACCTAGACTGCCACTCATTTGTTTTCTGTCTCTATAGGTTCACCTTTTCTGATCATTTCATATAAATGAAATTATACAATATGTGACCCTTTGTGTCTGATTTCTTTCACTTGGCACAGCATTTGTATGGTTCATTCATGCTGTGGTAGTGTATTGGTATTTCATTCCTTCTTATTGTCTGAAACTTGATTATATAAGTGTTATATTTTATTTATTTATTCATCTGTTGGTGGATATTATAGTTTTTCTTCTTTTGTCCATTATAAATAATGCTGCTATAAACATTTCTATACAAGTTCTTGTGTGAAAACATTCCAGTTTGGAAGGGGGGTATATTTCTAGAACGGAGTTGATGGGTCATATGGTAAATCTATGTATAACATTTTAAGGAGTCGCTAGACTGTTTTTCAAAGAAGCTGCATCATTTTGCATTCCCAATAGGAGTGTAAGAGGGTTCCAATTTCCCCATATCTTTGTCAATACTTCTTATTGTCTGAGTTTTTTATTATAGCCATCCTAGTAGGTATGAAAAAGTATCTCATTGTGATTTGATTTGTATTTTCCTAATGACTAATGATGTTGAACATTTTGTCATGTGCTCATTGAGTAATTTGTAAATCTTTTTTAGAAATGTCCATTCTGATCATTTGTCTATTTTTGAAAAAAAATAATTACTTGTCTTTTTTACTTAGGCATAGAGTTCTTTATATACAGGGGTGGGCAAATAGAGGTTTACAGTTGTTAGTATGGAAAAAGATGTGTAGGTTCTGCTTATTAAATAGTTTTATTAACTCAAAAGAATGTCACTTACAACTGTGAACCTACTTTTGCCCACTCCTGTATTCTAGATAGCTCCTTTATCAAAAATATGATTTGCAAATATTTTCTCCCATTTCATTGGCTGTCTTTTCACTTTCTTGATGGCGTTCTTTGCTGTGCATAGCCTTCTGAGAATTTTTAAGTTAATAAATTTGGATAAAACAAAATTATCCAATTAGAAGCATGGAATGCTAGTACATTAATTTTAAACAATTTCAACCTCTGTAGTAGTACTCAGCAGTATGTGTATTGTGTATTATGTTATTGATCCGTCCTTTTGTCAATGGGAACTTGGGCTGTTCCCAGCATTTGGCTATGACAAACAACTCCACTATGAATGTTCTCGCTCATGGTCTGGAGGCAGGATTTCAAGTGTTTATTGGGTAAATACCTAGGAGTGGAATACCCAGGTATTCCCATCTAAAAATATCTCTTCAGGTATTAGATATTGTCAATTGTTCTTTTTCTTACCAGCAGTGTATTAGAAATCTCAGTGTGGGACATCTTTGCTAATATACTTGGTACTGTTTGACATTTAAATTGTAGATATTGGGATGGATGTGAAATTCAATCTCAAAACTGTATTCAGATGTGGCCTGATTGTGGCAGCCTGTGAGGGACAGATAAGCTGCTGATGCTATTTTTTTAATTTGTAACACAGAGTGAAGAAATTGTAGCAATAACATGTTCTTGTGTATTGATAGCTCTGGAGTCCCTCATAAAAATAGAACAATATTAACTGTGTAGAGTATTTGTATGGTTCCTATACACAGTCATAGTTGGCTGTGTTATATTACAATTATGTCGACTTTATTTAGTGTGGAGCATATTTTAAATCTTCAATAAAACTTTTCATTAATCAATATGCTATTCACTAATATAAGCTCTTTTCAAGTTCTTAGACCCTGGAAGTCCTGTAAAAGCAGAATACATTCCTTTCCCATTCTTAGTACTTAGTTTTCACTTAGTTGTGTTGTCAATAATTCAAATTTCTTCAACATTTTCCCGTGTAGTTCAACTTGACTCTTTAATCTTTTAGGAGCTGACATTTTAAAAGTTAGTGTCTTTTGTACTACGTATGCCATATATATGTAACTTTGCTGGTAAATCTTTTTGAAATTAACCCCACTTTCAAGGCAAATATTAAATAAATGAGACCACTATGGTATTCTAGATATCTTATTAATGTTACATTTAAATCAATATAATGTATCATAATATTTATGCAAAGAAGAAAATGGCAAATAAAGGCTTTTTTCATCCTTACTGGGGTTTGATTGAAAAGAAGACTAGTAGAAGTTTCAATTTGAATTGTGAGAGCACTAAAATTTGAATAATTTTTGTCAACTGAATTTTCATATGAGTGTTGGTCTCTTGTTTTACTACACATAGGTAGAACCGATAGAGTAAAGCAAGCAAACAAAAATTAATGATAAAGTTAGGATTCTAATGGGAAAATCTTTATAAATGTTGTAATCATTAGTTTCCACAAAGTGCTTTTTTAAGGTGTATTTGAACAGAAGGGTTTTCTTACAGAAGGTTAAAGGTAAGCTCAGCTTTTCACATATATTCATTATACCATTTACTTCTCACCAAAAACCTAGGAGGAAGGCATTATCTTGCTCATCCTGGCTTTAGCTCTTTGCCAGAATCTTATGCAGATTTAGATGATGAGATTAGTTTAAGCTCTAAAAATAAACTAAAGTTTAGAGTCTTTGAATATTTCCCTTCAGCAAGTTTTCAAGAGTCAAGAAATTTCAAGAGTTTAATTAAAGGTAGCTGATCCATTCAGCGGTACCACAGAACATTCTCCCTCAGAGTAAAAGGTAACATCAGGAAACACTGAGATGTTCTTCTAAATTCTACTTCACCAAAGTGGTGAAAGACTAAAGTTCAGCCTCAAAGTTATTTTTAATGAAAATTGGGTAGACTCCAGTGAGCACCATATTTTCTTGGCCAGACTCTTTCATCTCTCTGGGCAGAGCTCGGCTCTCTGTGTAGCTGGTGGGATGTTGTCTATGGAAGCTCCTCAAATGGAGAGAAGATATGTGTGGAGCAGAGAGGTTCTGACCCTTGTTCCCAAGCCAGTGAACCTTCAGTGGTTTCATAGACTTTGTAACAAAATTTCTGTGGATGTGCTGCTGGCCAGGTGTGGAACTGTCACACCATGAGGGACAGAAAAATGAAAAGGCCCTACTGCACGCTCTGTAGGTGTTCAACTTCTGCTGATGTCATCTGCCTCTTAAGTAGCTATTATGAAATTAAGCAGACACCCGAGTTAGATCTGTTTAGCGTGTTAGCTTTGTCACATTTTAGCTCTGTGTTAATTCTCTGTGTTTTTCTTATTGGTAAATTAAGGGTAATAATAGTATTGTACTAACCCACAGGGCTAATGTAAGGAGTAAATGAAATTATAAATGTAAAATGCAGGAATGGTGTCTGGAAAATAAGAAATTCTCAATAAATATTATAGAGGACCATGATTTACTATGAATAATAACACATACAGTAAATTCAAGGGAAATTCAATTAATTCTTGATGTATACAAAAAATTACTTGGCTAAACCTTTAAACTTTTTACAAATTATTTAGGTCCATTCAATTAGATGGGAAGTTAGTGTAGGTCTTCTCAATGCCATGGTCAGATTGAACTTAAAAATAAAGAAGAGTACCTTTACATACCATGTACAAATGTAACTTTAACAGGTGGTCTTGAAAATGTGATTAGTTTTTCTGGTTTCAGACATGTATATAGAAACAGTAATCATCTGTGGATTCATTTTAACATTTAAAATCAGCACATATTTTATTATATCAACATAGAAAATATTTTAAATATAAAATTAAGTTTAAAATAAAAGGTCACAAAAATACTATTTTACTGAATACTTACTGCAAAAGAAGTCCATCTGTAAACAGTCTGAATTTCTAATTTCCTGGCTATTTTTGACTCACACAATTAAGAAATGGACAAGTCAACATGTAATAAATAGGGTTTTAAACACAACGAATTTTTCCTCTAATTTTCATTATTAAGAAACAGACACATATATATAATTCCCCTAAATTAAAATCTGCTTAGATATTGTTGTTTCAGATCATACTTGTAGCAAATCTAAATTTTATCTGAATAATTCTCTATAATTAGTGTGTGTTATGTAATTATGAACCTTCACCAAAACTTACATTGTTCATGAGTAAGTGATTTTTCTTTTCAAGCAGTGGCTCATGAATGTTTTCTTAAGTAAATTATAATGATAAATCAGCAGTAATATCTTAAATAAATATCTTCTAACATTTTCCCTTGATTTTCATGTCCAGAGTGAGCAATTTATTTCAGGAGGATAATTTCTGCTGACAGGGAAGTTAAAAAAAAATCATTCAGCTGAAGGAGGTTTCCTGATAATCACAGAATCTTTGAAAGCTTGGCTCTGGACATCGCTAGATGACAGTTTAACCCTGGGGACCCCTCATTGGGAGGAAACCCTGGTGAGAACTGAGTCTCCTCATTACTGGAGGGCATGCCTGCCAGAACAAACCATTTTGGAAGAGGGATATTTAAATAGAAACATAAATGACCACCGACAAATTTCAGGAAATAACAGTCAGGGGGAGTCTCCAAGGTTGTCAAATCTTGCTGTTTTTTTTCTTTTTTCATTAGGGAGGTGAGATGAAAAAGCAGGAACTATCCTTAGTCCTTCATGAAATAGAAACATTTGCTAGTCCGACTAAGGGAAAAACACCATGGCTCAAAAGTTTCCAGAGAGTAATGATTGAAACTATTATGATTAAGCTAGGGTTAAAAAAAATAACACCTTTTCATGTAGGAAAAGGTACAAATTACAAATATATAGCTTGATAAATTTTCCTCTTTTATTTTATTTGTTTCCATTTGTTACCATTTATCTCCCTAAACCCCTCTCCCTCCACTCCTGGCAATCACCACACTGTTGTCCATGTACGTATGTGAGTCTGTTTTCCATTTTGCTCGATCCCTCTACCCACTAACTGCCCCCACCATAGCTGTCAACCAGCTCTCTACCTATGACACTGTCTCTATTTTGCTTAGTTCAGTTTGTTCATTAGATTCCACAAGGGGGGAATTCTCCAAATAATAAAACAGAATTGTCTCTGGAGGGTGGGCCCCTGTAGTACAGGTTTCCCCTGTAGGTGAGTGTTCTAAGAACCCATCTGTATCAGTGTATCAGCTGGCATTGTTGTGAGAGGCTGCATTCTATTTCAGTGAATTTTTTTGAAGACTCTTTCAAAACATTTGTCCATTTCACGATGAGTAATTTACAAGTGCACCTGCCCACTCTGCCCTGTGTTCAGCAGTTTTTGACCAAAAAGAGCATAACCCCATGCCCCACCCATCCTATTCATCTGATCTTGCCCTCCGCAACTTTTTTTGTTTGTTTCTCTGGATGAGAAAAGTTCTCAAAGGGAAACATTTTGCCAATGTGAAAGAGGTGAAACAAAAAACGGCAGCAGTACTAAAAGGCATCAAAGTCGATGGGTTCAAAAAATGATTTGAGCAGTGGGAAAAAAGTCTTGATAGGTATATTGCATCAAACGGAGAGTACTTTGAAGATAACTGAAGTTTAAATGTGTAAGAATAAATACATAATTTTTATAAATAAATTCCTTTTTGAGGGGTTCCTCCCTCAATGAGTGGATTCATTTGGTATTTGTCTGTCTCTGACAGGCTTGTTTCACTTAGTATAATGTTCCCCAGCTTCATCCATGCTGTTGCAAAGGGTAAAATTTTCCTCTTTTTTTTTTTTTACTTCTGACTAGTATTCCACTGTGTAAAATTGTGGCAAAGTATACATACCACAAAATTGACTATTTTAATGATTTTTGGATGTACAGTTCAATGGCATTAAGTATATTCACATTGTTTTTACAACACTTGCCATCATCCACATCCAGAAGTTTCCTCTTCCAGAAATGATACCCATGCCCATTAAATAATAACTTGCCATCCCACTCTTCCTAGGCCCACACAGCATGTTTCTCTGAATTTGACTACTCTAGCTATGTCCTGTAAGTGGAATTATACAATATCTGTCCTTTTGTGCATGGCTAATTTCACTTAGGATAATGTCCTCAACATGCAGCCTGATGAATTTTATCAAAGTGAACACACCTGTGTAACCAGCACTCTGATCAAGAAACACAGCATTGCCAACACTGAAGAAGCCCCTTGTGTTCCACTTCCAGTCAGTGGCCATGAGGGTCACCATGTCCTTAGTAAATGAGAGGAGGGAGGAAGAAAAGGGAAACCTGAGGTTTCTGCCTCTGTCCTCCCCAACAGGAGAAGGTGCACATTTGCTCTGTTCTATATGTAAGATTTTAGCTTACTTGCCAAGGAAAAGTTTGGAAATGGTTTTCTTAAGCAATGGTCATATTTCATTCTCAGAGTATCTGAATAAGTGCCTTGAGTTGGCCCTATTTTGTTAACTTTCATTTTGGGGACTCTGTTTAGGCAGCACCTCTTGGTGCTGCTAAGATGTGGTATATCCATACAACATTATGCAGCTGTAAAAAGGAAATTCTGTCACATGCTATAACATAGATGAACCTCAAGGACCTTATACTAGGAAAATAAGCCAATCAAAGGAGGACATATACTGCATGATTCCACTCATATGAGGTATCAAAATCAGTTTGGCTGGGGTGGGGGGAGTGGTGAGGGGAAAATGCAGACAACTATAATTGAACAACAATAAAATAAATTTTTTTTAAGAAATAACACTTTTTTATTATTTTATTTTTTTTTAAGATTTTATTTTTATTTATTTATTTTTAAGCAGAAGGGAATGAAGGGAGAAAGAGATGGGGAGAAACATCAATGTGTGGTTGCATTTCATGTGGTCCCCCTGGGGAACTGGCCTGCAACCCAGGCATGTGCCCTGACTGGGAATAGAACTGGCGACCATTTGGTTTGCAGCCATGCTCAATCCACTGAGCTACACCAGCCAGGGCGAACAACAATAAAATGATTTTTTTAAAAAAGTAGTCAAACTACCCTGGCTGGTGTAGCTCAGTGGATTGAGTGCGGGCTGGGAACCAAAGGATCCTGGTTCGATTCCCAGTCAGGGCACGTGCCTGGGTTGCAGGCCAGGTCCCCAGTGAGGGCCATATGAGAAGCAACCATACATTGCTGTTTATCGCTTTCTCTTTCTCCCTCCCTTCTCCTCTCTCTAAAAATAAATAAATAAAATCTTAAAAAAAATAGTCAAACTCATATAATTAAAAAAAAATTGAATGGTGGTTGCCAAGGGTTGTGGGGTAGGGAAATGGTGAGTTATTTACTAGGTCTAGAGTTTCAGTTTTTCAAGATGAAAAAGTTCTAGAGATCTGTTGCAAAATAATATGAATATAGTTAACACTATTGTACTGTACACTTAAAAATGATTAAGATGATAACTTCTGTTTTTTGAGTTTTTTTTATCACAATAAAAAAAAGTTTTCTGAAAAGTTGAGCTTTTTAATTCTGGAGCTTTTTGCCCTTAGAGAAATAGTTTAACTTCTCTTTGGGATTCTTGAAAAGTAAGGAAAGTGTCACAATATTAACCTGCCTAAAATAGTTTCTATAAACAAATGCCTAGGCAACTCTTGATTAAACAGAAATATCACACTGTCATCAATAGTATTAGTTTGCATACTTTATTATCTTATTTACCTGAAAGAAAATTGCTCCCATTTCCTGATCTAAATAAAAGATCTCAAAGTTTAATTAGACAAAAGGGTATAATATTACATAAAGATTTACAAAGAAACAAGCCAAGATTTTTTCTTTTTGAAGCAAGAGTAAGTAATAATAGGTAAAAATATATTTTTCTTATCCCTAATATGTCTGACTTTTATTTGGATGCCGTATTCTGATTTGTGAGGATTTGTGACAGTGCGGGCTGTGAATCAAAGAGTTGCCAGTTTGATTCCCAGTCAAGACACATGCCTAGGTTGGGAGCCAAGTCCCCAGTAGGGGGCACACGAGAGGCAATCCATACATTGATGTTTCTCTCCCTCTCTTTCTCCTTCCCCTCTTTCTAGAAATAAATGAATAAAATCTTTTTAAAAAAGATAAACAAATCTTTAAACCACACTTATGAAGAATTAAAGAGAGAGGATCCAAATGAATAAAATCAGAAATGAAAGAGAAGTAACACCTGCACCAAAGAAATACAAAGCATTGTAAGAAAATATTACAAATAACTATATGCCAACAAATTGGACAATCTGGAAGAAATGGATAAAAATTTGGAAGCATACAAGTCTGAGTCAAAAAGAGTCAGAGAATTTGAATAGACAGATAACAACTAATGAAATTGAAGCAGTAAACCAGAAATTCCCAAGAAATAAAAGTCCTGGCCTGGATGGATTTACAGGTGAATTTTACCAAACATTGAAGGAAGAAATAACACCTATCCTTCTTAAAATATTTCAAAAAATTTAAGAGGAAGGAAAACACTCAAGCACATTTTATGAGGCCAGCATCTTCCTAATTCCAAATCCAGATAAAGACACTACAAATAAAGAAATTTATAGGCCAATATCCCTGATGAACATAGATGTTAAAATCCTCAACAAAATATTAGCAAAACTGATCCAACAATACATTAAAAAGATCATACTCCATGATCAAGTGGGATTTATTCTGGGGATGCAAGGCTCATGAAATATCCCCAAATCAATAAACATGATACACCACATAAACAAAAAAAAGGATAAAAACCACATGATCTTATTAATAGATACAGAAAAAACATTTGATAAAATCAGCACACATTTCTGGTGAAAAGTCTCAGCAAAGTGGAAATACAAAAACCACACCTAAACACAATAAAGGCCATGTATGACAAACCCACTGCCAGCATCATACTCAACAGGCAAAAACTACAAGCATTCCTCTTAAGATCAGTATAAACACAGGGATGCCCACTTTTACTGCTCTTGTTCAACACAGTACTGGAAATCTTAGCCATAGCAATCAGATAAGAAAAAGAAATAAAAGGCATCCAAACTGGAAAGAAAGGGGTAAAACTGTCACTATTTGCAGATGACATGATACTTTATATAGGCAACCCTAAAGATTCTACCAAGAAACTTCTAGAACTGATAAATGAATTCAGCAAAGTAGCAGTATACAAAATAAATATCAAAGTCAGGGACACTTTTATACATGAGTAATGAACTATAAGAAAGGGAAACTAAGAAAACAATCTTATTTACAATTCCTTAAAAAATACCTAAGAATAAATTTAACAAATGATGTATAATACCTGTACTCAGCAAATTATAAGACGCTGAAGAAAAAAATCAAAGATACTAATAAGTGGAAGCCTACATCATTTGTATGGATAGAAAGAATCAACGTTATTATAACGGCCATAACCACCCAAAGCAATCCATATATTCAATGCAATTCATGTCAAGATACCAATGGCATATTTCACAGAACTAGAGCAAATATTCCAAAAATTTATATAAAGCCACAACATAACTCAAATATCCACAGCAGACTTGAAAAAGAACAAAGTTGGAGAAATTGCATTACCTAATATCAAACTATACTACAAAGCCATAGTAATCAAAACATCTTGATACTGGCATAAAAACAAATATGTAGATCAATAGAACAGAATGGAGAGGCTAGAACATATCCCATGCCTTTATAATCAATTAATATTTGAAAAAGAGGCAAAAACATAGAAGGGGGTAAAGATAGTTTATTCAATAAATGATGCTGGTAAAATTGGACAGGTACATGCAAAAAAAAATGAAAGTAGACCATCAACTTGTACCATATACAACAATAAACTCAAAATGGATAAAAGACTTAAATGTAAGTCATGAAACCATAAAAATCTTAGAAAAAATAAAGACAGTAGTATCTCAGACATCTCTTGTAGTAAAAATTTTTGCCAATATGTCACCTAGGGCAAGAAAAATAAAAGGAAAAAAAAAACAAATGAGACTATATCAAACTAAAAAGCTTCTGCACAGCAAAAGAATCTATCAACAAAATGAACAGGGAACCACTGTGTGGAAGAACATACTTGTCAATGATAACATCTAGTAAGTGGTTAATTTCCAAAATATGTAAAGAAATTATATACTAAACACCAATAAGACAAACAATCAAATTTAAAAATAGACAAAGGGCCTGAATGGACATTTCTGCAAAGAGGGCATACAGATGGCCAATAGACATATAAAAGGATGCTCAATGTCACCAATCATCAGAGATGCAAATTAAAGCCACAATGAGCTGTCACCTCACACCTACCAGAATGGCTGCCATCAATAAATCAACAAACAACAAGTGTTGGTGAGGATGTGGAGAAAAGGGAATGCTAGGGCACTGTTCATAGGAATGCAGATTAGTACAGTCAGCGTGAAAAATAGTACGGAGATTCCTCAAAATATTAAAAATGGAATTGCCTTGTAACCAAACAATCCCACTTCTGGGACTATACCCTAAGAACCCTGAAACATCAATTTGAAAGAATATATGCACCCCTATGTTCATAGCAGCATTATTGACAATAGCCAAAATTTGGAAACAGCTGAAGTGCCCTTCAGTAGATGAGTGGATACAAAAGCTGTGGTACATTTACACAATGGAATACTACTTTGTCTTAAAAAAGAAGAAAATCATACCTTTTGTGACAGCATGAATGGACTTGGAGATTTTATGCTAAGTGAAATAAGCCAGTCAGACAAAGACAATTATCATATGACCTCACTTATATGTGGAATCTAATAAAAAAATAAACTGATGAACGAAATAGAAACAGAGGCATAGGTACATGGAACAGACTGACAGCTGTCAGAGTAGGTAGGGGGACTGGATGAAAGAAGGTGAGGGAATTAGCCAAAAAGCATTTATACATAACCCATAGATAGAGACAAAAGTGTGGTGATGTCCAGAGGGAAGGGGGTGCTGGCTGGGTGGAGGGGGGCAAAGGCAGGGAAAATGAGGACATCCACAATAGTGTCAACAATATAAAAAAGAATTATGAGTGATTTTTGCTTTTTTGAATTTGTCAGATTTTTTTTAAAGATTTTATTTTTATTAATTTTTAGAGAGAGGGGAAGGGAGGGAGAGAAGGAGAGAAACAGCAATGTATTGTTGCCTCTCACATGGCCCTTATGGGGACCTGGCCCGCAACCCAGGCATGTTCCCTGACTGGGAATTGAACCGGGACCCTCTGGTTCCCAACCCGCACTCGATCCACTGAGCTACACCAGCCAGGGCTGAATTTGTCAGATTTTTAAAAATACTAAACACATGTTATTTTTATAAACACACCACACTAATTGAGAGTATGCTATAAACAAATGAACACACTTTATTTTGTTCATGTTCAGGAAGCTAAAATCAAGCCAGTGGAAAGAAGTAGTGAGCCAGCTGTATAGAGTTTCTTTGGCACCAACTGTTCACTTTGCAGATACTAGGGGATGAGCAGGCATAGCTCTTATATTCTCAAGAACAAAGGAAATGGGCAAGGACACAGATTAACCTGGATTCCAGGAAATGATCAAGTGCTCTGGTGAAAGCATGTGCAGGAGAGAGAAGAAAAATAGGAACCAAGCAGATGAGGATTCAAATCTGATTTTCACCACATTCCGATGGAGAAAAGTGATAACTGAGTACATTACATGTGGTACTTAATTGTACTTATAACTTAGGTTATAAGTTATATAACTTAGGTTATATAACTGAGTACATTACATGTGGTACTTAATTGTACTTATAACTTAGGTAAGCACAGAGTGGTGGTTTCCAGAAAGGCACCTCACACAGGCTTGTGCTTGGGAAATGGGGATTTGAGAAATTTTGCTGGAAGAAGAAGTGTCTAGCCTGAATGGACAAAGGTGTTCCAGGGCAGAGGGAACAGCATGTGAGAGTTGTAGAGGTGAGAGGGAGCGGGCAAGTTCAGGGAATTCAAGTTGCCCAGTGTTACTGGAGGTGAGAACAAAGCATGAGCTAAGTGGAAGCATCTAAGGGGAAGAGAAAGATGATCATGGACATTATCTACTGTGGTCAGGAGCTGGACCATGTGAAGCAGAAAGAAAATGTGATCAGGATGACATTTAGAAAGAGAAGCCTTGCAGTAATGAGGAGTGAGCCCTGGAAGTAGGTGTGCTTAGAAGAAGGGAAGCCATTCAGAAGTCAGGGTGTCCTCAAGCAATCAATCCTGATGGCCTTTTGAACAGAGATGGATGCATGCACTTTGTGTGGAGTCTGCAAAGGTGTGGGATGGGAACTCTCCCAAGTTCGTCTTCCAAAGGATAGATAAGGTGCTACCACCCAACCTGGAAAGGAGCAGGTCTAGAGGAGAGAATGTTGGGTCCCATTTGGGGTGTGTTGGGTTTGATATGTCTGTGGTGGAACTGGCCATAGGATAGAGGTTGTGGAGCCCCTAAGAGGGCTCTGAGAGAGAAAACAAAAATTAAGAAGCCTGAATTGTGAGTGGCAAGGAAAAGTGGTAGAGAACGTGATCACTCAGAGATTCTGTTTTAGGAGAGTTTTCTAATATTGGGTCTGTAATACAAACTCCATTTGCCTTGAAAGGTAATTATAATGCTTTATATTAGTTTATGAAACTATATTAAAATGACTTAGAAAAATTTCACAGTCTATTATTTTCAACATTAGAGAGGTTTTTTTTAACACTTGCTTTTAAAAGTACCATAGATGTTATTTTACTCTATTGTTCAGAAGTGAGAATCTAATCAGCCTTATTTTGACCAAGTGAAACAAGAAAACATCATAACAATATTGTATTAAAACTCAGGGATTTCAAAATGAATAATTAAATTTTCTTTTAGTGATTATATTTTTTCTAAGCAAGATTATTGAACTTTAAAATAAGGCACAGATACAATCTAATTTTTAAGCAATACAGCATGAAATAAAGAACTACCTTGTTTTACCTGAGCTGGTATGGCTCAGTGGATGGAGCGCCAGCCTGCAGACCCAAAGGCTGCTGGTTTGATTCCAGGGCACATGCCTGGGTTGTGGGCAGGTCCCTGGTTAGGGGCACGGGAGAGGCTACTGATCGATGTTTCTCTCACATATAGATATTTTTCTCCCTTTCTTTCTCCCTCTTTTCCTCTCCTTCTAAAAATAAATACTTTAAAAAAAAACACCTCATTTTAAGGAAATGGACCATAAATGACTTGGAAAATATTTTTATTTTACATATATTGCCATTTTTACAACAGTCTGACATAGAGAGAGGTGTGTGATATTAAAATAAAATAGATAAGTCAAATGGTTAGAACACCTAAAGTGACAATCAGCAACATACTTAATCCAAGGTAACATTGCTAGCAGTGTGTGAGGTGCTGGAGGTTTGGGCAGAGTTTGAGAAATTTGGCCTCCTCATTTCACTAGATTCTCCAGATCACTCTGTTGGAAAGGTAGGGGTTTTTGTTCCTAAGGGAATTAATAACTAAAACACTTAGGCAGAACTAGATCCTTACATATGGAAATAAGAGAGAAACATAGATGTGTCTGTATGAGCCACAGCACAGCAGACTGGTGAGCACCAGCCCAGGTGCACATCACATTTCATTTCTGTATAGAAGCTGAACTTAGAAAATGTCAGGTCAGAAATGAAGACAGACTGGGAGGAAGTGTAATGCAGGTGAGTCCAGTGTCTCTGATGAGATTTCATACCGGGGAGAGAGATTCATGGGCAGTGCAGAAGGAGGGGACAGGTTAATTGAGCAGCTGTTTTGTCTTAGGTGTGGTATGGGGTCCTTCACACCTCTTACTCCATGTCATCCTTACAAAGGTACTCAGTAGAGCTTTTCTGTTCGAAAGAGTGCTGCAGTCTCATGGTTGATTAACAGATATCAACATACCACAAAATCGGTATTAAATTTGTTTTCAGAAGATACCTTAAAACTGCTTTTCTTTGTGCTAGATTATTAGCAAGACCTTGAAGATTAATAACTGAGACTCAGATGCCTAATGTCCAGTTCAGTCCTGTGCCTGACTCACTGGATAGGGCTTTAGTGAAATCATTTTCCATCAATGAGTGTGTTTCCTTGTTAAGATGAAACTAAAAATATATACTGTCTTCATGGAATATGGTAAGGACTCACTGAGTAATCTTTGCTAAGAAATTATAACTTTGAAAAAGGAGTATTTCATCATAGAGGAAACTTGGGAGTTTCCTGATCTTAAAGCGATAATATAAAATGAAAAACTTTGTTCAACCTCCTCCATTAGACTATGAGACAAAAACTGGCTTAGTTCTTGCGCTCTTTGATGCTGGCTAAGAAACAGTGCAGTTGCACTGAACCAGCCCCCAGCAGACAGGTGCTCTCAGGACAGAGCAGTTTGTGTTTTTGTGTTCTAATCAGCCCAGAGCCGAGCCATTTGATCTCTCACCTCCCTAGGTGTCCAAAGTTCACTCTCTTTCAGGTGCTAAATCTACCAACAATTTTTTCTTTGAAATTTCTATAACTGCATACCAAATTTAGTTCTGTAAGCGGTGGATTTTCTAATTTTAAAAAGGAAAATTCTGTTCTACTTTCACTATTTTCTTATAGTTTTATTCCACTCTAATTTGAGTGCCCAGCTCCCATAGCTAAGAAGGTTTCAAAAGGCAGCTAGGAAGAGTAGAAAAAGCTGGACGTGGAAGGCAGGCAATGAATCCCGGTTTTGCTACAACTCTCTGATAGGCTTGGACATGTTAATTACTCCTTTCTGAGCTTCAGGTATTTTGATGGTACACTGGGGAGAATATTAACCTTGTAGGGTTGTTGTGAGGACTAGAGATATTTTATTTATACATTTTATGAAACAAACATTAATGCGCGGCAAGTTCCTTACCTGGTAGTGTGGCTGCAAACAAGACAAACACTCTGCTCTTCTGGAGCTAACCTTCTGGTGCAGCGATGTTCAACCTTTTTCATCTCTTGGCACACATAAACTAATTACTATAATTCTGCAGTACACCGAAAATATATTTGTTTTTGTTGATCTGACAAAGAAATAGGTATAATTTTTATTCATTCATACCGGATGGCTATTGTTGTGTTGGCTGTTGTTATTTTTTTACTTGACAATATAAGGAAAAAGAGGTCAGTGCCCCTGACTAAATAGTCAGGTATTGGATGATTTAAACATTCCTGTTGCGCACTGGTTGAAAGTCGCTGCTCTAGTGGGAACTGTAACTGAAGTTATTGGGTCTGAAACTTATATTACAATGGGTGAATACTCAATAGACATGATGGGCACCTCTGTTACAGAGCAAAGGGGCCAACGGGGCACCCAACGATTCCCCAGCCCCGCTTTAGGTCCGTTTTGCACAACGCCAATGGAAAGACGTCTCTCGATACCAGAGACTTGTGAAAAGGAAAAGAATTATTTATTTACAAGTTATACAGGCTTGCGATAATGACTTAAGGCTTTCTTTAAAATACTAGAGTTCTCTAGAATACCCACAAACACCCGCAGTCCTTCCTTCCCCCCTTTTCCCAGTCCAGGGTACTGTAGGAGAAGAAGTAGAAGCGTGACACAGGCAGATTTTTCAGTTCTGGCACCATCCGATGTGTCCCTGCTGTGATCTCCAAATTAACCCAAAAAACTCCGGGTTAATCCAAAAGCATGTTATTCCAAAACCATGCGGCACCTTCTCGTGACCCACCAGCAAAAGTCCTTTCACCCCTTTCTTCCAGGCAAAGTCTTTGCTGCTTCCTAGGCCACGAGGCAAAGGGAGCCACCCAAAGCCACATGGTCCTGCCTCTGTCTCTCAGGCTGAGGGGGTCCCCACTCCTCAGCCGTGTGGTCCAAGAGAGCCCTTCCCGCAGCGTCTCTCCTGCACTCCCCCAAACCGCCAAGAGAGAGCCCAGCATCGCTGCTACATCTTGCTTCCCAGCCTCCCAAGCCGCGTGGCAAAGGGAGCCCCAAAGCTGTGGGGCTCTCCCCTCTCACCAAAAGCCGCATGTTCCCAGAGAGTGGGATATGGCTGCTGTGCCTGGGTTTAAATCCCCCGTGCCGATTTCCTTCTGCAGCCTCATTTTCGACTCCTCCTTCAATTGGCTACACCTGCCAGCACTTCATATTCCTCCAGTTTTTCTGGGCTGCCATGTTAGCTGTGGGCAGGGGTGACCCCATGGCCCAGAGCCAACCATCTCCAAGTTTTCACACAGGTGCTGTGTGTAAGGGGAGTTGCCTCTCGGCTACATCCTGGGTGGAAATCTCCTCCATCCCCCTGGCTCAAAGCATGGCCACAGCTATTTAACAAATCTATGGAACCAGTTAAAGGTTATAGATATGTTAAATGACCATGGCAGAGGCTAGCTGCAAAGCTGCTACCATACCCAATAGCTCCAGAAGTCCCATCCCCCACCCAGTTCAGACCTGTGGGGGTGAGGACACTCTATATACTTATTTCTAATATTTCCTGGATACCTTGAGTTCTGGACCCTACTACAAATCTTTGTTTGGGCCCATTTCTTGGCTGCACCCTGTAACACCTCCACTTTGGGTGCCAATGAGCTCTTCTTTATCTTCTCAACATAGAACAAAGGAATACTTTGAGGGGTCATTGGTCTCATATTGCTTCAATTTTCAGTACTTATTCGAACAACAATTGCTGAACACCTCGTACAGGGACTTGGACCAGGCACTGGGAACACTGGTGAATGGAATGTGGCTTTGTCCTCAAGGGGAGGAGACAGACACTTAAACAGAAAATTATACTTCAATGGGTTGAGTACTGCAGGGATCTTGGGGATGGAAGAATGCTTCTGAGCTGGTTCTAGGAAACTGAGTCCTGAAAGATGAAGAGAGACATACAAACACTGCAGAGGGTGGTATAGTCTCAAAGACAGAAAAAGAAAAGAGTTGGAGACGCGACTGAGGCACAGGCTTGGAAGGGACAGAGTGTGTGCTGCCTTTGGCATAGCATCAAATAATTCAGCTCAGTATGAAGTTTAGAGCTTGGAGCATTGTGGAAGAGAGACAAAGAGGTGAGAATAAAAATGGGTAAATGAGAAAGGGAGGGGGTCGACCTTGTATGTGTGCTAAGGAATTTAAAGCCTCTTCTGCAGGGCCTGAGATTTGTGTTTTAGCAAGAAGACAGATCAGAGACTCAGAGTGAGAGGGGTTGGAGCCCCAGGGCACAAGCAACAGGAGCAATCAGGGAGTGATGCCTGAGGGAGGTGGGCAAGACAGGGACCAGCCACTGGGGTGAGGAATGATGAGAGAGGCGGAGGATGTAACCTGGCTCTCCCCAGAGGGGACGGTGGTGGCACTTACTAGGGGAGGCAGGAAAATGGCACCGAGTTCATTCTAGCCTGAGGCCCTGGGAAAATCACTTAACTATCTGTGCCTCAGAAGTGAGGATGATAATAACAAAACTGCCCAGAGTTGCTTTATTGTGTGGATTAAATAAAATAACACATGTAAAGCACTCGGAGCAATGCCTGGAGCTCAATGTGCACTAGTTGTTATTCTTATGGACACAGGAAGATAGTCTTGGAGAAGAAAGAAAGCTTAGGAGGAGCAGAAGGTCTAATTCTGTTTCAAATAGAAGAGGCTGCCTCAAGGCTTTAAGAACCCATTTTGGCCACCCTGTCAAAGAAACAGTGAGTTTATCAGAGTGTTGCCTCACTGGCTGCTAGCCGTGCAAACCCAGAAAAACTCTCTTGAGCAGTTTCATGAAATCGGAGACATATGGGACTGTGGACCCACATTTGCTTCAGGGCTGGACAAGAGAACTACAAGTGGAAATGCTCATGTACCGATTCCTGTAGACTGTTCAGTCTATGATGTCTGAGACAGCTAAATCCAGTAAGAATGTGAAGTGGGTACAATTTGTTTTCCCATAACTGCTACCAGTTTCTCTGATGTTTTTCTAAAAATCTATTCCTTCTAAAACTTTTCATGGCATCAATAAATAATAAATAGTTTGTGGGTACTTTTAGAAGTATATGTACCCTAAATGGGAAATTGATGACCAAAGCATTTCAAGATCAGCTTGCACCTCCTCTCATTCACTGAAACAATTGAGCTTTAAAAGTTGGGATGACAGAGGACTCCACTAAGCCCTTTGCTAGACACTCACCGCTTTTCATTACAAACTCTTCAACCTGATTCTTCATCTTCATTCTTACACTTGCCTTCATTCTGGACACATCTGACTTTGTGACCTCTTAACTCCTTGACCCAATGACCTTATTCTCTGCTGGGCCACCGCTTCCCGTTCTCACGGTGCAGAAATGTGAAGTCTGAAATGTATTATCTCTCGAAATTGCTCCACCTCCAAAATCACAGATTCAAACATCCTCCTGGATTGTCACGAATCCTGTTACTGCTGTTTCTTGTGCAAAGATTCCCACCAAAACCACCACGGTGACTTCTGCACCTTCTCACTTTCTCCCTATTCCTGGGCTCCTCTCCTCTGAAGTTGCTTAATGTTTAAGTTGGATTCTGGGGCACAATATGACAACCAATTTCTTCCAAGCACTCTAAGCTCACATACACTCTTTTTGTTGCACATGCCTGGAAAACTCAAATCTGAATGAACTCTACCCACTATCTGTCCTTGCATTGGGCAGCTGGGCATTGCTGGCGGAAAGTTCTCCAGACAGGCAGGTGGGTATCACTACCCACCCTTGATCACTAAGCACATGGAATGCTCCCTTTTCCTGGCACTCTCACTATGCCTCTCTGACCTGCTTACTCTCCTGCCCTCTAAAAAACTTTTCACACATTTTCTATCTCATTCAACCTCAAATATGACCCATCTCTTCCTCATTGACTTTGCTTCATGGCTCAGAAAAATACAGAAGTACCAGACAAGACCCCCCCACTTTACTTCTTGCCACCAAATCTCCTCCACCACCTGTATCTGCCCTAGTTTTCGTCTCCTCTTTATACAGTGGAGCGACTGTTTGCTCTTTAAAAAAGTTTACTTTCCATTCTGCTTTGAACTTGAAGATACTGCGAAGTTATTTATGGTTGCAGCTATGTGAAGGAGTTTAGTTACCCTAACAAACACCGCACTGAAGTGAGTTAGAAGGAACTAGAAGATGGAGAAAGCAACAAGAGAGCTATAGACAATTTGAGAAATCTGATTACGAAGGGAGATGATTACTTACTGCTTTCTCCCAAACATTAGGCTATCAGTTATTGCCTTCACCTTTCCCTTCTTCCTCTGTACACATTTCTTCTGCCCTTCAGTATACAAAGGTCTCTGTCGTCTTATCAATAGCAGCAACAGCTAAACAAGCAAGACACAAAACCCATCTTTCAACCTTGCATCTCTCAGTTACTTGCCTATTAGTTGCTTCCATTCATAAGCAGATTTTTTCCAGTGGGTTGTCTATATCTTTCTTGTTGCTTTTCCACCTTCCAGTTCCTTCAAATCTCACTTCAGTATGGCTCTTATTGGAGTCATCAATGACTTCCACATTGCTGGAACCCAAAACCATCTCTCAGTCTCCTGAGGTGTATCCCTGAGACAGTCCTCATGACAGAGGCGTGCCGATTTGGGAAAGTAACTTCCAAAGGAGATGATTCAATCAGTTTAACAAATCAGCTACATACTCTGTGTGAGGCACTAGTTAAGTAATGGGGCTCTACAGTTGCATAAGACACAATTCTGTTCTCAAGGGCCTATAGGCTGGCACTATCAAAAAGAAATGGTGACGCACCAAGCTACAAGCAGTAAGTGAAGCCCACAGTGCCCAGGGAGCACAAAGAAAGAAAGATTAACCTTCTCTGCAGTGGTCAGGAAAGGCAATGCCTAAGCTGGAGTTTGTGAGGTAAACTTGAGTGGTTGAAAGGTGGGGGAGCATGTTCCAGGCAATGAAATTTTGTGGCAATGGGGATCCTATCGCATCAGCAACATGCAAGGCACCTTGTGTCATGCGGGGCTGCAAAGCTTGGGGTAGAAGTGATGGAGAGAGGAGAGCAGATATGGCTGGACATATGGTGATCTCTGACCAGCAATCTCTGACAGGTGCTCATACCAAGGATGCTGACCTCTAGCCTATTTCTCCAGTCCTAATGACGTCAGAATCACTGCTTAGTTATGGTCCTAGGTGTTAGCAGGTGCTGAATACATGAAAAATAATGAGATATTTTAGTTAATGAAAATTGCCACATTATTTGTGTTGTTTAAATTAAACATGCTAGCTCTGGCTGGTGTGGCTCAGTGGATTGAGTGGTGGCCTGCTAACCAAAGGGTCACCAGTTCAATTCTGGGTCAGAGCACATGCCTGTGTTGCAGGCCAGGTCCCCAGTTGGGGGACATGTGAGAGGCAACCACACATTGATGTTTCTCTCCCTCTCTCTCTCCCTCCCTTCCCCTCTCTCTAAAATTAAATAAATTAAATCTTTTTTAAAAATCACATTCTCTAAAAAAAATTAAACATGCTAATGTATCTAAGTTGCTTAAAACATGGTTAGGCAGAGTAGAGACAGTGGAATATAATGGCTAGGCCACCAAAGTATGGGGCCAGATTTCCAGGGTTTACATTCTGGTTTCACTACTTACCATGACTTCAACCAAGTTACTAAGCCTCTTTGTATCATCTGTACTTTGGGAATTTTGATAGTATCTAATTCACATGGTTATCATGAGGGTTAAATGAGTCTATATGTGTAATGCACTTAACTCTTTGTAACAATTCATAATAATTGTTCATAATAATCATTTATAGTAACTCTGATTAACAATTATTTCTAATAATTTAAATTATGATTAAAAACATGCTAGCCACCAGCCTAGGCAATTAGTAGCAACCATCCATAGACATAAACATTATGATATTACAACATCTAGATAACTTTTCTTCTTCATTTAAAGTATGATTGAATAATTCATGTATAAACTCAAGTGTCTGCATGGAATTTTGTTCTAGAAGGTCAAAGAAAGACTTAACTGCTCTAGGTGTGCATTCTGGAGGGTTCACATGACATTTTCCCCATATTTTTTATTTATTGTAATTTCAGCTTTCAGATTTACTGATCAACTAGTCCAAAGAGCATGTGTTTTTATATTCTGGAAAACTGTATCAACCAACAGTGTACAACAACAGAAACTGGTTGCAAAGCTTTCACTTTTAAAGAGTTTCCAAGGACCCTGCCCTTTTCCTAAAGGGCTCTTTTCCCTTTTATGGATGAGCAACAGGCTCCAAGACAGTGTAAATAGAACTTCCTGTTCCAGGGAAGTGCTGGCTCCTGCGGGAGCCCAGGGGTCCTTTGGGAAAACTTGATAGGAACTATGAGCTGTATGTGACCTGAGGCCCAGGAGTCAGCTGAGCCAGCAGGGAGGGAAACACATTTAACAGCCCCTTTGTGCAGACAGAGGTCCCAGAAGTACTTCTGGGAAAGTAAGTCTGGTGCCATACACACAGTCCTTGCAAAGAATGGCAGGGAAACTGGCTGGGCTGCAGAAGGACATTCCCAGATTAGACGCCCAAACCCTGGACCTGGCTGCCTTGAAGAACCAACAGATGTCTTGAATTCCCACAATTCTGGGGTCTTATTCTTCACATGAGTGGAAATTTAAAAATCAAAGAAAAAAAACCCCAAATTGATCCAGTAACAAAGCCTAGTCCAATAACAAATATTTTTCAGAGTACTTAGTGTTTATACATTAAGGACATAAAAATTAAAGTCTTTTTTCTTTCTTTATTGACCATAATATTTTCCCATACTTACAAATAATAATAATAAAAGCATTATGTATTGTGGTTGAGTTGATGTGTCATTCATTCTGATAATTGTGATCTTTAACTTTTGTGTGCTTCACAATCTCACCAATGGTGGCAAGACAATAAACCAAAGGAGCATAACTCATCCTTTTACACTTACTCATAATGATATTATGACAATTATAAATATTAATTTGATGATAACAAACATTTATTGAGCACTTGCCTCATGCTAAGCAGTGAGTTAAGCCAACAGTCTTCATCAGTAAAAAATTGAGCATGAACAGACAAATTGTGTTTGCTAATTTAATATTAAGTATATAAATATACCACCATAATACTGTATTATGGGTACTTATAAAGCATAAACAAAAATACAAATTAAAACTGATATGAATAAGCATATAGAAGTTTTTATAATTTCTTTTTGTACCATGGCAATTTATCTAATGGAATATGGGAACCTCAGTTTGGAGACCACTCTGCACATACCATATGAACTGTTATTATTTTTATTTTAAAGATGAGCAGTTGAGGTGTACAGAGGTAAAAACCTTATGCAATATCACCAGGGTATCACTTTGGGACAGGCTATTGGCTTCTGTGTCCTCCTTGTGACTCATGACCTTTCTCACTCCAGCTGCACTTCCAGGAAGCTGTACCATCCTGCTAGTGTATTCTTATTTCTGGTTCTCCTTAATCTGAATATTAGATGCATGTACTCAAACAACATGTCTAAATATGTTCTAGTCTTATCATCTGAGATCTTCAAAACAACTGAATCAATTTTGTAACTTTATCTTTGAGTCATACATAAGAATTTCAGAATGAGTTGAAATTTCTTCATCTGATGCTTTCTTTCTTAATTAAGAAATGAAGACCAAGTTAACAGGATGGCAGTGGAATAGGTAGACGTTACACTCACCTCCTTCCAGATCACACTGAAATTACAATTAAAATATAAAATGATCAACTTGAATAACCAACTGAAGACTAGCTGAAAAGAAGTCTTATAACCAAGGATTTATAGATGAAGCCACATCAAGACTAGTAGGAAGGGCAGAGATTCACAAAGAGGTGGCCCCCCTCCCATGGTCAGTGGCTGAGATTCTGGAGGGATATCTCAGCTGCAAAGGTTTCCCCTGAGATGGGTGGGGTCTCAATCCCAAGCTGGGATCTCCAACCCAGAGCACCAGAGCCAGGAAGAGGCACCCACATATCATCTGACTATGAAAATCAGTGGGGTTTCTGTTTACCAGAGAGACAAGACTCTGCTAGAGACACAGGTGCCTTTTAAAGGACCAATGCACAAAAATGCATTCATAGCCTTTCATCTTGGGCTTTGGCAGAGGGAGGGTGGAGTGAATTAGAGTCTTATGAGGGGAGACTGGGGTTTGTGGCTCTGGGGAAAGAGCTGAGGGGACAGCTACCAGGATCCCTTCCATACTGCAGACACTATCTTTCTTGGGTTGAGCACTCCCTTACTTATGTAATCAGCCTGGGGAAATGCAATAGCCCCACCCTCTGGAGCCCCTGTCACCATACCCTGTGGAGTTTGTGCCCTGCTGAGGATTCAGGGCCTGGGCTGTGGTGTAGAGGTCCAGGCTGACTTGGGGGCTTTCAGTGACTGAGTTGTGTTGCTCTGGGGTTGGGGGGGCCATTCCCCCTACATTCTCGTGAACCTGAGTGGTGCCTTTCCCAGTCAGAAGACTACATCGCCCTATAGAAGATCCACTAGCCATACTCTTTGGACTCCCAGAGGCCCCACCCTTCCAGCTCCTGGTGGCTTCACCTTGCTGAATTCTGGGCATTATGTGAGACAGACTGAGTTGCATGGTGACTCTGGGGTAGGGGCCACACCCCTTTCCCCCCAAGCCTGACCAACACCACCCTCCCACAAGAGATCCAATAGCCCCACCTTCTTGACTCCCAGCAGCTCTGCCCTGCTGAAATGTGGTACCTAGCAGAATCTGGGACAGACTGAGTTGTGGGGCTCTAGGGTGGAGGCCATACCTCCCACTTTTCCCCAGGCCTGACTGGCACCTCCCCATCATGGGAGATTCACTAGCTCCATCCTTCCTATACCTGGTGGTCCCATCCTGCAGAAATTTGCCTTCTGGCAGAATCTGAGATAGACTGAGTTGGGTGGCTATAGGATGGGGGCTTGTTTTTTCTCACATGCCTGATTGGTGCAGAGCTCTCTCTTCACACAGCCAAATCTTGGTTGGTTTGGGCCTGATAAACTCTGATGACCTTGCCCGACCACAAAGGTATGTGAGCATCCAGCAGATGGCAGCTAGATTTGGTATACCCTGGAACATTTGCTGCGTGGCCTCAAACCAAGCACTGGCACCAAGTTTGAATCTGTATCATTCGGGTGAACAATGTTTGCCTCCACCTGGTTACTCAATGAGAACCCAGCTCATGCAACTTGAGTACTGCTAGAGGATCTTTCAGTGACTGAAGCTAATAGGCAGCCAAGAGGTGGAGGCAGGTGGAACCAGTGCCTTGGGACTTGCTGACATGCCCCCAGGCCCAGTGCTAGTAAAGGCCAGCCTTGGTGCACAGCTTTGTCCTTTCTGAGCACACCCAGGCTCTACAGAGTCAGCCACAAATTGTGGATCACTTTGTAGTTCCTAACAGTTTGCCCAAGGCTAGTCACAGGCAGTGTCTGACATTAGCTTGCAGCAGAATCCCACCCAAGAGGCCCCAGAAATAACGCACCCAGTGACCAGCTTCAGAGCAAGATCTGATAAGCTTCACAAGCAACATATCCAAAAGAAGATCGTGGCAGATATCAGATCCTGCTGAGGTGAATTCTTCTTCTTGTGGTCAACACCTGTACAGCAACTTGTATACTGTGATCAGAGTTGATCTTCACAGTCAGCCAGCCTGAGGGTTGAACCCACACATGAATGGGCCAATAGCAATCTAGACTCAATTACAACAGGAAGGTCAGCATAAGCCACAGAAGAGACATTCCTGGAGCACCCAGCTCAGGTGATCAAGAAGACTGAGTCACTGGGTCTCAGAGGACATCTACTACATAAGGCCGCTCTACCAAGACTGGAAGTCATAGCAGATCTGCTCAATACTTAGAGACAAACCAAAGGAACCAATCAAAATGGGAAGACAACAATACATGCCTCAAATGATAAAAAAAACAAAACAAAACAAGCAGAATAAATCTCCAGAAAAAGAGCTAAGTGAAATGGAGGCAAGCAATTTACCAGATACAGAGTTCAAAAAAATGGTCATAAGTATGCTAAAGGAACTTAGTGAGAACTTCAAATAATTTATTGAGAACTACAGCAGCATAAAAAAGGACATATAAACCATAAAAAAGAACCAGTCAAAAAATAAAGAATACAATATATGAAGTAAAGAATACACTAGAAAGAATAAACAATAGGTTAGCTGAAGAGGATCATTTCAGCCATTTGAAATACAAGGTAGCAGAAAACACCCAATCAGAGCAGCAAAAAGTAAAAAAGAATTTTTAAAAATGAGGATAGTTCAAGGGACCTTTGGGACAACATGAAGCATAAGAATATCCACATCATACGGGTACCAGAAAGAGAAAGGAGAGAACAAGGTATCAAGAACCTATTTGAAGAAATAATGACTGAAAACTTCCCTAACTGTGGGGAGAAAAAGAAATACAAGTCTCAAGGTAGTACAGAAGGTCCCAGACTCCTTGAGACCTTCTGTACCCAAAGAGATCAACAATAAAATACATCATTAATTAAAATGGCAAAGGTTAAAGGAAAGAAAGAATCTTAAAAGTCACAAGAGAAAGAGAGTCAGTTACCTACAAGAGAGTTCCCATAGGACCGTCAGCTGATTTCTCCATAGAAATATTTCAATCCAGAAAGGATTGGCATGAAATATTCAAAATGATGAAATGCAAGGACCTATAACCAAGACTACTTTACTCAGCAAGGCTACATTTAAAATTGAAGGAGAAATAGTTTCCCAGACAAGAAAAACCTATAGAAGTTTGTTACCATGAAGAAATTATTATAAGAAATGTTAACATATCTTGTTTAAGAAAAAGGAAAAAAGAGGAACACAGTTAAGAAAATAAAACAGCAATAAATATGTATCCATCAAAATCATTTTAAATGTAAATATCTTAAATGTGTCAATCAAAACCATAGGGTAGCTGAATGGATAAGAAAACAGGACCAGTATGTATGTGGCCTATAAGAGACCCACCTCAAAAGAAAAGATACACACAGGCTAAAAGTAAAGGGATGAAAAACATATTTCACACAAATGGAAATGGGAAAAATGAGGGGTAGCAATACTTACATATGACAAAATAAATTTTAAAACAAAAGGCTAGCCCTGGCCAATGTGGCACACTTGTTTGGAGCATTGTCCCACAAACTAAAAGTGTACAGGTTCAAATCCCAGTCAGGGCCTAGGTTGTAGGATTGGTCCTCTGTCGGGGTGCATATGAGAGGAAGCTGATTGATATTTCTTTCTTACATTAATGTTTCTCTCCCCTGTCTCTCCTTCTCCTCCTTTCTAAATCAGTAAGCATGTCCTCAGGTGAGGAATAAAAAAATAAAAAAGACCATGGTAAGAGACAAAGAAGGGCATAATGATAATTACATGATGATAAAGATAAAATCCAAGAAGAGATTATAATTTTTATAAACATTTATGATCCAAAATAGGATCACCTATATATATGTAAAGCAAATCTTGATAGACATAAAGAAGAGATTGTCAGTAATACAGTCATAGTAGGGGATTTTAAAACATTATTTACATCAATGGAGAGATCTTCCAGAAAGAAATTAAACAAGGAAGCAGTGGCTTTAAATGACATGCTAGAAAACATAGATTTAAAATTATAAGCCATTATCCCTGATGAAGACAGGTACTAAAATCCTCAACAAAATATTAGCAAACTGGATCCAGCAGTGCATTAAAGCAATCATACACAATGATCAAGTGGGATTTATTTCAGGGATGCAAGATTGGTACAATATTTGCAAATCAATAAATGTGATATACCACATAAACAAAAAGAATGCTACAATTAAAAAATTAGATCATTAGATGAAGAAAAAGCATGTGATAAAATCCAGCACCCATTTATAATAAAAACTCTCAGCAAAGTGGGAATAGAAGATACATACCTAAATATAATAAACCCCAGATATGACAAACCCACTGCCAACATCATACTCAATGGCCAAAAACTATAAGCATTATCTTTAATATCAGAAACAATACAGGAACGTTCACTTTCACCACTCTTATTCAACATGGCACTGGAAGTCCTAGACACAACAATCAAACAAAAATAAAAGAAATAAAAGGAATCAAAATTGAAAAGGAAGATGGAATTAAAACTGTCTATTTGTAGATGATGTGACACTATACATTGAGAACCTCAAAGATTCCACCAAGAAACTGCTAGAACTTATAAATGAATTCAGTAAAGTAGCAGGATACAAAATTAATACCCAGAAAGCCATTGCATTTATATATACCCACAATGAACTATCAGAAAGGGAAAATAAGAAAAAATTCCCATTTATAAATGCATCAAAAAATACCTAGGAATAAATTTAACCAAGGATGTAAAAGATCTGTACTCATAAAATTATAAGACACTGAAGAAAGAAATTGAAGAGATATAAATAAGTGAAAGCACATATTCAGTACTTGGATAAGAAGAATTAACATAATTAAATATCCATATTGTCCAAAGCAATCTATAGATTCAATGCAATTCCTATCAAGATACCAATGGCATAATTCACAGAGCTAGAACAAATATTCCAAAAATTTATATGGAACCACAGAAGACCCAGAGTAGCCAGATCAATCTTGAGAAAGAAGCACACAGTAGGAGAAATCATGCTTCATAATACCAAACTATACTACAAATCAATAAAAAATCATGGTACTGGCATAGAAACAGAGATATGTATCACTGGAACAGAATAGAGAGCACAGAAATAAGCCCACACCTTTATGGTCAATTAATATTTGACAAAGGAGGCAAGAGCACACAATGGAGTAAAGCCAGTCTCTTCAATAAATGGTGTTGGGCAAATAGGACTAGTACAGGAAAAAAAAAATTTAACTAGGCTATTGTCTTATACCACACACAAGAATAAACTCAAAATAGATTAACTTAATGTTAGACTTGAAACTATAAACATCCTAAATAAAAACATAGGCAGTAAAATCTTGGATATTACTCATAACAATATTTTTCTGATAAATCTCCTTGGGTAAGGGAAATGAAAGAAAATAAATAAATGGGACTACATCAAACTAAAAAGCTACCGACAGCAAAAAAAAAAATCAACAAAATGAAAAGGGAACCCATGGTATCGGAGATCATATTTGCCAATTATATATCTGATAATGGGTTAATTTTCAAAATATGTAAAGAACATATTCAATTCAAATCCAACAGGACACACAATCCAATTCATTAATGGACAAAGGAACTGAATGGACACTTCTCAAAAGAGGACATACAGATGGCCAATGGACATACAAAAATGCACAACATCACTAATTATCAGAGAGATGCAAACTAAAACCACAATGAGATATCACTTCACACCTTTCCAGGATGGCTACCATCAAGACATCAACCAAAAACAAGTGCTGGAGAGGATGTGGAGGAAAACAAACCCCAGTGCACTGTTGGTGGGAATGCAGATTGGTGCAGCCACTGTGGAAAGCGGTATAGCACTACCTCAGATAATTAAAAATAGATCTGCCTTTTGACCTAGCAATCCCACTTCTGAGAATATATCCAAAGGAACCTAAAACACTAATTCAAAAGAATATAAGCACCCCTATGTTCATTGCAGTTATTTATAATGACCAAATTATGGAAGCAGCCCAAGTTTCCATCAGTAGATGAGTGGATAAAACAACTATGCACATTTACACAATGGAATACTATTGGGTCATTTAAAAAAAAGGAAAATTTTACTATTTGCGACAGTGTGGATTGACCTGGAGAACATTATGCTAAGTGAAATAAGCCAGTCAAAGAAAGACAAATACCATATGATTTCATTCACATGTGGAATCTAATGAACTGAACTAATGAGCAAAATAGAGACAGACTCATAGATAGAGAGAAAGATGACAGTTACGGGGTGGGAGTTAGGAGGTGGAGGGATTGAGCAAAAAGGAAAAAATACTCATGGATATGAACAGAGTAGTGATTGCAGAGGCAATGGGTGTAAGGAGGCTAAATGGTAATGGAAAAAAATAAAATAAAATAAATTAGAAATTGAATTGCCTTATGACCCAACAACTCCACTTCTGGGAATATAGTCAAAGATATCTTAAAATCTAATTAGAAAGAATATATGCATTCTTATGTTTATTGCAGCATTATTTACAATAGCCAAAACTTGGAAGCAGCCTAAGTGACCATCAGTAAGTGAGTGAATAAAAAAGCTGTGCCACATTCACACAATGAAATACTACTTGGCCTTTTAAAAAGAAGGAAATCTTACCTTTGCAACAGCATGAATGGACCTAGAGAGTATTGTGCTAAGTGAAATAAGCCAGTCAGAGAAAGGTAAGTACCATATGCTTTCACTCATATGTGGAATCTAATGAACAAAATAAATTAACAAACAAAATAGAAACAGATTAGTAGATAGAATAGACTGACAGCTGTCAGAGGAAAGAGAAGTTGGGTGATGGGTGAAAAAAGTGAAGGGATTAAGCAGGAAAAAACTCATAAACACAGACAATGGTATGGTGATTACCAAGGGAAAGAGGGGTGGGCAGTAGAAGAGGGTACAGGGAGGAATAAATAGTATTGGAAGGACATCTGACTTTACACAATACAATATACAGATGATGTATTATAGGATTGTATAACTGAAACCTATATACTTTTATTAACCAATGTCACCCCAAAAAGTTCAATAAAAATACATTACAAGAAAATAAGGTAAAAAAAAATGAAGTCCAGATATTGGGCTTATAGTGGTTACTAGTAAACATAGATCTAAAAATGGAATTAAGAAAAATTTTCCAGACTTCCAGAAAGATGGAGGCGTAGGTAGACACGCCGTGCCTCCTCACACAACTAAACGAGGAAAAAACAGCAATTTAAATAAACAAAAACAGCCAGATCTGACAGAAAATCGAACTGAGAGAAACTCTGACAACCAAGGAGTTAAAGAAAAAACACAACTAAGCGACCAAGAGATAGCCAACCTATCAGATGCACAATTCAAAACACTGGTAATCAGGATGCTCACAGGATTGGAAGAAAAATGGTCAAAATTAGTTAAACAAGTGAAGGATAATATAAAGAAAATGAGAAATCTGCAGAGAACCAATAGGGATGAGAAGGAAACTGGGACTCAAATCAACAGAGTGGACCAGTAGAAAATAAAAAAAACATCCAACCAGAAAAGAATGAAGAAACAAGAACTCAAAAAAATGAGGAGAGGCTTAGGAACCTCCAGGATATCTTTAAATGTCCCAACATCTGAGTCATAGGGATGCCAGAAGGAGAAGAGGAAGACCAAGGGATTGAAAACTTATTTGAACAAATAATGAAGGAGAACTTCCCCAAGCTGGTGAAGGAGATAGACTTCTAGGAAGTCCAGGAAGCTCAGAGAGTCCCAAAGAAGTTGGACCCAAAGAGGAACATACCAAGACACATCATAATTACATTACCCAAGATTAAAAATAAGGAGAGAATCCTAGAAGCAGCAAGAGTAAAGGAGACAGTTACCTATAAAGGAATTCCCATAAGACTGTCAACTGATTTCTAAAAAGAGACCTTGCAGGCAAGAAGGGGTTA
>PVJI01002449.1:117168-144923 GCA_004026765.1 Micronycteris hirsuta
GAAAGGCAAGGACCTACATCCAAGAATACTCTATCCAGCTAAACTCTCATTTAGAATGGAAGGGCAGATAAAGTGCTTCTCAGATAAGGTCAAGTTCAAGGAGTTCATCATCACCCAGCCTTTATTGTATGAAATGTTAAAGGGATTTATATAAGGTATGGAGGGATATCAACAGGGGAGTGGTAGGGGGAGAGGAGGGGAAGGGGCAGAGAATAAGTAGCATAAATGGTAGGTAGAAAACAGACAGGGGGATGTTAAGAATAGTATAGAAAATGTAGAAGCCAAAGAACTTATGTGTATGACCTATGGGCAAAAACTAAAGGGCAGGGAATGGGGGGCGTATGGGGGCACAGGGGACGAAAGGGGGAAAAATGGGATGACTGTAATAGCATAATCAATAAAATATATTAAAAAAATTCCATTTAGAATAGCCTCAAAAATAATAAAATGTTTAGGAATAACAAAAGCGGTGCAAAATTTGTACTCTGAAAACTACAAAGCATTGTTGAAAGAAATTTTAAAACTTCTAAATAAATGAAATAATAGCCCATGTTTATGGAAGGCTTACTATTGCTGAGATGGTAATACTTCTCAAATTGATTTACAGATGCAGCTCAATTCTTATCAATTCACAACTGGCTTATTAGAAGAAATTTATAAGCTGATCCCAAAATTCATATGGAAATTCAAGGGACCAAAAACAGCTGAAACAATCATATAAAAGAAGAACAAGGCTGGAGGAATTATACTTCCCAATTCAGAATTTATGACAAAATACTTGTAATCAAGACAGTGTGTCACTGGCATGGGCTAAACATATAGTTCAATGGAATAGAATTAAGAGTCCAGAAATAAGTCCTCATACTTGCAGTCAACTGAATTTGACAAGTGTACCAGAACAATTCAATGGGGAAAGTATTGTATTTTCAACAAATGGTGCTAGAACAACCATATATCCATGCCAAAAATGAACTTGCTCCCTTACCTTATGTAACATAAAATTAATTCAAAATTAATCAAATTTACCTAAATGTAATAGCTAAAACTATAAACACTTAAGAAAAAACATGTTTAAATTTTTGTGACCTTGGATAATGCAATAGTCCTTATATGTGACCAAAAAAAGCACAAACAACCAATGGAAAACAATAATAAATTGAACTGCAAAATTTAAAATTTTTATTTCAAAGGACACAATCAGGGGAAAAAAAGGCGATGCAAAGAATGGAAGAAAATTTCTGCAAATCATATACTGGACAAGAGACTTGACTCTAGAATAAAGACCTCAACTAAATAACAAAAAGACAACATAAAAAACCCACTCAAACTTCCGGCCAAGATGAAGGTGTAAGTAGATACACTGTGCCTCCTCACACAACCAAAAGAAAGACAACAACAAATTAAAAAAGAAAAGAAAAGAAAAACCAGAACCTCCAGAAAATCGAACTGTATGGAAGTCTGACAACCAAGGAGTTAAAGAAGAAATATTCATCCTGACTGGTAGGAGGGGTGGAGATGGGCAGCCATGACTGGTGGCTAGGTGGTGCCTGATGGGCCAGGGCAGGCGAGGTGGCAGCTGGAGGAGTGGATGGTCCCACGTTCGCTGTGGATAAACCGGGAGAAACAACTGGGGAGTGAGATAGACCATGCAACGCGGATTCCAAAACAGGAAAATAATGTCTCAAAACTTCTGACTGAAAAAACCTGTGGGGGTTGAGGCAGTGGGAGAAACTTCCAACCTCACAGGAGAGTTCACTGGAGAGACCTACAGGGTCCTAGAACATACACAAACCCACCCACTGGGGAATCAGCACCAGAAGGGCCCAATTTGCTTGTGGGTAGCTGAGGAAGTGACATAAAACCAGCAGAGAGCTGAACAATCGGCATTGTCCCCTCTCAGACCCCTCCCCCACATACAGCACTACAATGCAGCAACGTGGGTTGTCCCATCTTGGGGAATACCTAGGCCTCTGCTCCTTACTACATGACAGGTAAGCTGAGACAAAAAAAAAAAAGCCCAAATGAAAGAACAGACCAAAACTCCAGAAAAAATACAACTTCGTGACGAAGAGATAGCCAGTCTATCAGATGCAGAGTTCAAAACACTGGTAATTAGGACGTTCACAGAAATGGTTGAGTATGGTCACAAAATAGAAGAAAAAGTGAAGGCTATGAAAAGTGAAATAAAGGAAGATGTACAGGGAGCCAACAGAGATGAGAAGGAAACTGGGACTCAGATCAATGGTTTGAACCAGAAGGAAGAAATAAACATTCCACAGAAAAAATTCAATTCAAGAAAAAATGTGGAAATGCTTAGAAACCTCTGGGACAACCTTAAATGTTCCAACATCAGAATCATAGGGGTGCCAGAGGAGAAGAGGAAGAGCAAGAAACTGAAAACTTATTTGAACAAATAATGAAGGAGAATTTCCCCACTCTGACAAAGGAAATAGACTTCCAGGAAGTCCAGGAAGCTCAGAGTCCCAAGAAAGTTGGACCCAAGGAAGCACACATCAAGGAACATCATAATTACATTACTCAAGATTAAAAATAATGAGAGAATCTTAAAAGCAGCAAGAGAAAAGGAGAAAGTTACTTACAAAGGAGTTCCCATAAGACTATTAGCTGATTTCTCAAAAGAAACCTTGCAGGCAAGAAGGGACTGGAAAGAAGTATTTGAAGTCATGAAAGGCAAAGACCTACATCCAAGATTACTCCATCCAGTAAAGCTATCATTTAGAATGGAAGGGCAGATAAAGTGCTTCCCAGATAAGGTCAAATTAAAGGAGTTCATCATCACCAAGCTCTTATTATGTGAAATGTAAAAGGGAGATGTCTAAGAAAAAGAATAAGATCAGAAATATGGACAGTACAATGACAAACTCACAACTATCAACAACTGAACTTAAAAAAAATAACTAAGCAAACAACTCATAGAAATGAATCATAGAAATGGAGATCATATGGAGGGTTATCAGCGGGGAAGGAGAGTGGGGGAGTGGGCGAAAAGGTACAGGGAATAAGTAGCATAAATGGTGGGTAGAAAATAGGAGGAGGTTAAGAACAGTGTAGGAAATGTAGAAGCCAAAGAACTTATATGTACGACCCATGGACATGAACTAAGGTGGAGGAATGAGAGTGGGAGAGGGTGAACAGGGTAAAAGGGAATAAAAGGGGAAATGGGACAACTGTAATAGCATAATCAATAAAAAGTATTTTGAAAAAGGAGAAAAAACCGTCAAAATGCCCAACTTAAAAAATGGACAGAGAATTTGAAAAGACACTTCTCCAAAGAAGATACACAAATGGCCAATAAGCATATCAGAAGAGGCTCCACATTACTAATTATTAGAGAACTGTAAATGAAAGAGTAAGGTAACAATTTATACTCATTAGAATGGATATTATAAAGAACAAACAAAATTATACTAAAAAAAGCAAATGTTGTTGAGGAAGTGGAGAAATTAGAACATTTGTTCATTGTTAACATAAACTGGTTCAGCCACTGTGGAAAATAGTATGGTAATTCTGTAAAAAAATTAACAAAGAATTACAATATGATCCAGCAATTCCACTTCTGAGAATACCCAAAAGAAGTGAAAGCAGAGACTTGAACAGATATTGGTATAACCATGTCCATTACAGCATTATTCACAATAGCCAAAAGGTGGAAGCAAACCTAGTGTCCATCAACAGATGAGTCAAAAACAAAAATGTAGTATATTCATACATCTGAATGTTATTCAGTCTTAAAAGAAAATTCTGACTCACTATGTTTTAACCTGGATGAACCTGAAAATAGTATGTTAAGTGAAATAAACCAGTCACAAAAGGACAAATACTGTAATGTATGATTACACTTACATGAGCTACCTAGAATAGTCAAATTCATAAAGATATTAAGTTAAATTGCAGTTTCCAGGGACAGGAGGAAGGAGAAAATGGAGAGTTGTTGTTTAATGGGCATAGAGTTTCAGTTGGGGAAGATGAAAAAGTTCTGGAGATGGATAGTGGTGACAGTTAACAACACTTTAAATGTACTTAATGGCACAGAATTGTACACTTAAAAATGGTTCACTTTAATGCTATGTATATTATACCATGGTAAAAGAATAATTTTTTAAAAAATAATACAAAACCAATCTAATTAAAATATGGGCTAAGACATACAAATAACCAAAAGTTCATAAAAAATATTCTCAGTGTCATTAGTCATCAGGGAAACGCAAATTAAAACCACAATAAAATACTTCTTCACAGCCACCAGGATGGCTATAATCAAGAAGACAGATAATAAATGTTGACAAGGATGTGCAGAAATTGAAACCCTTATACACTACTGGTGGAAATGTAAAATGGTGCAGACACTTTAGAAAACAGTTTGGCAGTTCCTCAAACAGTTAAAAAAAATAGACTTACCGTATGATACAGCAATCCCATTCCTAGGTGTATACCCAAGGAAAAAATGAAAACATACATCTACAAAAAAACTTGAACTTAAATGTCCATAGAAGCATCATAATAACAAAAACAATCCAAATGTCCACCAACTGACAAATGAATACCTAAAATGTGGTACACAAAAAACAGAATATCATTCTGCAATAAAAAGCAATAAAGTACTATCACATGCTAAAACATGGATGGACATTTGAAAATATTATGGTAATGAAAAGAAGCCAGTCACAAAGAACCACATATTGTATGATTCCATTTATATAAAATATCTAGAATAAGCAAATCTGTAGAGACAGATAACATATTAGTGGTTGCCTAGGGCTAGGGGTGTTGGCAAGAATAGATCATTCACTATGCACTCTCTAGAAACGCTAAAATGAAACAGACTGACAATAACAAGTGTTAACAGAGATGTGGAGCAACTGGAAACTTCATGCATGGATGGTGGACATGCAAAATGGTACAGCCACTTTGGAAAAGAGTTGATGGTTTCTTAAAAAGTTGAGCAAATGCATACCTATAACCCAGCAATTCAACTCAAGAGATATGAGAAGCATCAACCCAAACTTGTACACAAATGTTCATAGAAATTTTATTCATAATAATCAAAAACTAAAAACACTGCAATATCCATCTACTAATGAATCAATAAATAAAATGTATATATATTTATTTAAATATTACTCAACAGTGGAAATTAAAGAAATATTAATATATGAAATAACATGGATAAATCTTTATATTAAATAACATGGATAAATGTCAAAAACATTAAGTGAGCAAAGCCATGCTCAAAAGATTATAATGTGTGATAAAATTTATACATTTTTTTTAAGATTTTATTTATTTATTTTAGAGAGAGGAGAAGGGAGGGAGACAGAGAGGGAGAGAAACAGCAATGTATGGTTGCCTCTCACATGGCCCTTACTGGGGACCCGGCCCGCAACCCAGGCATGTGCCCTGACGGGGAATCGAACCGGGATCCTCTGGTTCCCAGCCCGCGCTCAATCCACTGAGCTACACCAGCCAGGGCAAATTTATACATTTTTTAAAATCAGAAATATGGAGACGAAAAGCAGATATGCAGGTTTGGGGTAGGAGCAGGAATTGACTGCAAATGGGCACCAGAGAACATTTTGGGAAGGTGAAAATGTTCTAAAACTGAAATGAGATTTTGGAACAACTATAAATTTACAGAAAATTATTGAGTTGTAGACAACATGTATGGATTTTATTGTGTGTAAATCATACCTCAATGAACTTTTAGGAAAAAAAAGGAAAGGGGTAATAAAATCTTACATCATTATTTTATTTCCACAAGGAAAAGTAGGAAACCTCTTCCTAATGGCCAACACTTAATTAACCTCAAGGAAAACAGCCTCGTTCTTTAAAAAATATATATTTTATTGATTATGCTATTACAGTTGTACCATTTTTTTCTTCCCTTTATACTCCTCCATCCTGCACCTCCTCTCCCACCATCATTCCCCTACCTTAGTTCATGTCCATGGGTCATACACATAAATTCTTTGGCTTCTCCATTTCCCATACTACTCTTAACTTCCCTCTGTCTATTTTGTACCTACCATTTATGCTTCTTATTCCTTGTACCTTTCCCCCATTCTCCGCCCCCCACCCGCTGATAATTCTCCATGTGATCTCTATTCCTGTGAATCTGTTCCTGTTCTACTTGTTTGCTTAATTCGTTTTTGTATTTGTATTTGTTTTTGTTTTTTTAGGTTCACTTGTTGATAGCTGTGAGTTTGTTTTCATTTTACTCGTCATACTTTTTATCTTCTTTTTTTTAGATAAGTCCCTTTAACATTTCATATAATAAGCACTTGGTGATGATGAACTCCTTTAACTTGACCTTATCTGGGAAGCACTTTATCTGCCCTTCCATTCTGAATGACAGCTTTGCTGGATAGAGGAATCTTGGATGTAGGTCTTTGCCTTTCATGACTTCAAATACTTCTTTCCAGTCCCTTCTTGCCTGCAAGGTTTCTTTTGAGAAATCAGCTGATAGTCTTATGGGTACTCCTTTGTAGGTAACTGTCTCCTTTTCCCTTGCTGCTTTTTAGATTCTCTCCTTATCTTTAATCTTCGGTAATGTAATTATGATGTGTTTTGGTGCGTTCCTTTTTGGGTCTAACTTCTTTGGGACTCTCTGGGCTTCCTGGACTTCTTTTGACAGATTGGGGAAGTTTTCCTTCATTATTCGTTCAGATAAGTTTTCAATTTCTTGCTCTTCTTCTTCTCCTTCTGGCATCCCTATGATTTGACATTGGAGCATTTAAAGTTGTCCCAGAGGTTCCTAAGCCTCTCCTCATTTTTCTGAATTCTTATTTCTTCATTCTGTTTCTGTTGAATGATTATTTCTTCCTTCTGCTCCAAATCATTAATTTGAATTCCAGTTTCCTTTCCTTCACTGTTGGTTCCCTTTATTTCACTTTTCATAGCTTTCACTTTTTCTTCTATTTTGCAACCATACTTAACCATTTCTGTGAGCATCCTGATTACCAGTGTTTTGAACTCTGCATCTGATAGGTTGGCTATCTCTTCATCACTTAGTTGTATTTTTTCTGGAGCTTTGATCTGTTCTTTCATTTGGTCCATATTTTTTTGTCTTGACACACCTGTTATGTAGTAGGGGGAAGAACCGTAGGTATTCCCCAGGATGGGGCAACCCACAGTGCTGCATTGTGGTGCTGTATGTGGGGGAGGGGTCTGAGAGTGAACAATGCCACTAGTTCTGCTCTCTGCTGGTTTTCAGTCACTTCCTCTGCTACCGACAAACAAATTGGGCCCTTCTGGTGCTGATTCCCCAGTGGGTGGGTTTGTGTATGTTCCAGGACCCTGTGGATCTCTCCAACTAACTCTCCTGTGAGGCTGGCAGTTTCTCCTGCTGCCTCAAACCACACAGGTTTTTTCAGTCAAAGGTGTTGAGGCTTTATTTTGTTCCACTGGAACCCTGGGTTGCAAGGTGTGTCTTGCTCCCCAGTTGTTCCTTCTGGTTTATCCACACACAAATGTGGGGCCACCCACTCTGCCAGCCACTGCCTTGCCAGTCCATCAGCCACGGCCTGGTTTACCCCTGTCTCCAGACACTGCTTTGCCATGAGTCCTTCCACCCTGGCTGCAATGTCTCCACCCCTCCTATCGGTGTGGATGAATATTTCTTCTTCAACTTCTTGGTTGTAGGACTTCCATACAGTTCAATTTTCTAGCAGTTCTGTTTTTGTTTTTTTTTTAAATATATTTGTTGTTGTGCTTCTTTTGGTTGTGTAAGGAGGCAAAGTGTATCTACCTATGCCTCCATCTTGGCTGGAAGTCAGCTTCATTTAATTTTTATTTATATTTTTCCTGTTTGTGTTTGAGAGGAAAGTAAGATTAAGTAATTAGTTTTAATTATTCAGTAAGTGTTTACAACTTGGTACTTTAATCTTCTCATAAATGTATATATTAAGAACGCTGTGGTTAGTACATTTTTAACCTTTTTATTGAAATATAATTCATACACCATACAATTCAGCCATTTAATACATGTAATTACATAGTTTTTAGTATATTCAAAGATTTGTGTTCATCACCACAATCAACTTTAGAACATTTTCATTAACCTTAAAAGAAACTCTTATATTTTGAAAAATATTACTTTTCACACAAAGTAACTTACATTATTTGTGTTGTCTATATTTGTTATTTTTGCTGCATTAATGACCTTTTTAAATTTCTCAGTTTTAATTTTTAATATTACTACTATTGATAGGTATAACCCACAAAAACGAAAGCTTTAGGGGTTCTCAATAATTAGAGTATAGAGTGTTCCCAGTACCACAGGGTTTGAGAAATGCTAGGCTATATACCCATCATAGTAGTCTCCCCTTAACCATGGGGAGTGCATTCCAAGACCCCCAATGCATGTCTGAAAGTGCATATAATACCAAACCTCATATAATTATGACTTTTTTGTACACATGTATAACTATGGTAGAGTTTAATTTATATAAATTAACCACAGTAAGAGATTAACAACAATAATAATACAATAGAACAACTATAATAATATATATGGGGGGACCCAAAAAACAGAATTTATTTATAAAAAAGTGTGTATTTATTCTTACATGTTTAAACTTCAGTCATCTTCAAAGTACTCTCCATTTGATGTAATACACCAATTGAGAAGTTTTTTCCACTGCTCAAAACAGTTTATGAACTTATCAGTTTTGATGTCTTTTAGTGCTTTTGCCATTTTGTTTCACCTCTTCCACATCAACAAAATGTTTCCCTTTGAGGAGTTTTTTCATCCCGGGAAACACAGGAAAAAAGTTGCTCACAGCAAAATTGGGTGAATAGGGAAGGTAGGGTCATGCTGGTTTTGGTCAAAAACTGCTGACCACTCAGCACAGGAGTGGACAGGTATACTCAAAATTCATCCATCATAAAATGGGCAAACACGTTGAGAGTCTTCAAAAAAAATTCACTGAAGCTGAATGCAGCCTCTCACAAGAATGCCAGCTGGCACACTGACACAGATGGGTTCCTTGAATACTCACTTGGTGGGAGAAGCCTGTACTACAAGGGGCCCACCTTCCGGAAAATAATTCTGGTTTTTTTGGTCCCCCCTTGTACTATGATGAAAGTTATGTAATTGTGGTCACTTGTTTCTGGGGGTACCTTGCTGAAGTCTTCATATAGACTCAATGCTTTCAGGTGCAACACACTGCCATTAGTTGAAACACGTTTTCTGTTAATGTCTAGCACCCACAAATTTAATGTCTTCTCCATCTTAAATAAGCAGTTATTATACACTGTGCCCATAACTTTTGCAATTCAAGGTGAGACAGCAAAACTAGCACAAATTTCTTTTTATTTCACAATTTTACTAATAAAAGATTTGTTCTTACCATAGATCTTAGAAAACTCAGCATGTGATTTTTTTTGTTTCCTCATTAACTTGAAAACTTTCACCTTTTCATTTAAAGGAAGCACTTTCAGCTCCTTCTTGGCATATCTGAATTGCCAACATCACTGCTCTTGCACTTTGGGGCCATTATTAAATAAAATATGAGTTACTTGAACATAAGCACTGTGATACTAAGAGAGTTGACCTGATAACCAAGACAGAATTAAGTGACTGATGGGTGGGGAACTTACACAGTATATGGATGCTGGACAAGAGGGGGATTCATGTTTAGGGCGGATGGTAGACAACGTGAACTTTCATCACACTACTTGGAAAGAAAAACAATTTAAAACTTATAAATTGTTTATTTCTGGAATTCTCCACTTAATATTTTTTAGATCAACATTGACTGCAGGTAACTAAAACCATGGAAAGTAAAACCACGGATGAGGGTGGAATGACTGTATCTTGATTTCCTCAAGTCCCACGCCTTTTTCAGCATTCTGACTATATTGCTTTCTTCTTCTGCTTTTCTGAAGTTCTTTATAGTAAGATTACCTATAAATTCTGAATTTAAAAATCCAACTCGTTTTTCATTCCTTATCTCATTTGACCACCCTTTAGCCTCTGACATTGCTGTCCTATTGACCTTTCCAGGTGTGTCTCCTTCTACTCCCAATATGTACAATACCTTATTTCTTAGCCATACTTTGGGTGTAATGGTACCTTTGCTCAGGTGGTGCTCTCTGTCTGGAGTGTCTATATCCTCTCTATTAGCAGAACTCACTCTGTGGGTCTCTTCTGTTTTTGCCAGGTCTCTCCTGAAAGGTGTTCCTCTCTGAGGTACTCCCTCTCTCTTAGCCCAAGGCGTACTTGGTTACTTTATTTTGCACTCAGAAATCCATTTGAATCAGCCCTTATCACATATCACTGTATTGTAGGTATTTGTTTACAACTGTTTCCCCACTAGACTGTGAATGTGGGGCTGTGTCTCCCCTGCACCCAGCAACTGTGCAAGCTCACTAATAAGTGTGCAATTGAATTAGCTAGGTGAGGGTCATCAGAACAGTGCTCCTTTGTCCGGTATTCTTTAGCTTATTTGACCACCCTTAAGCCTCTGACATTATGGTCCTGAATCAATAGCAGAGAAATTAATTTATTTCCATAGTTAAATTGAGTTCTGAAATCATATTGCTTCAGCATGGAGGGACACCGGCACCAAATAAATCTGGTGATAATGATGAAAAAAAGTTTCCCTCTAGCTGAGGGATCAGTGATTGTTCCCATAGTTTTGTTTTTTGTTTTCTCTCATAAATTAGCTAGGTGGAGAAGGATTTACAGAGAAAAAGAGATGTTCAGATGAAGGAAGGCATGGGGAAGGAAAAGGAAAACTAGGTGAGTTACATGAGAAAAAAGGTACTGAAAGGGGGATGAAGGAGATAGAAAAATAGAAAAGAGAAATCCTTGTGGGAAAGAATGTACAGAAACTGTACCGAAGAATAGTCTATTTGCTGCCAATAAGGAGCTACAGGGATAAGAAATACAGGAATGAGAGGAAACTCTGGCAGGATGCAGCTTCACAATTCTTTTCAGAGCTCGCGGTCATGCCAGCTTCTCTATATTGTCTCTGAAGTATGTGTCCACCCTGACTCCCAGATCCATGTAGGTTTTCTCTCAATGGCACTTCTGGGTCAAAAGGCCAGAGCCCCCAAATTAGCATAGAAACTGTCTTTTCTGAAAATGTGTACCATCGTAGGGGGGAGAAAAGCTGCTATCCCAATCATTTGTTCAAATAATTTTAATGATTGTGAGTTTGGTTTAAGATATTGATGAGATACCTATAAAATCTCAATTGTTATATTTAGTTTCTTCCATCTGTTGTGCTTATATAGGATTTTAATAAGAAACTATGACACATTTTAATATTCTTTGATGTAAAAAATCAGAAATAACTCTTGTTCCAAAAACATTTAAGATATCAAGACTACAGTCAGTACTTGCTTCAGTTAAAGATCAACAGAGCTATAAATTTAATCACAATTTTAAAATTGTAGCAGAACATAAGGATTGTGCTTACAAATCCCTCATTTTTTTAAATAAAGGTTTTACTCCATAATTTGAACTTTTCTTCTTTAGTAATAAGTTACATAGATCCAAAAGTTGAGAGAAAAGTGTTAATGTGAAAACTTTAAAAAAAATTTTTTTTTAGATTTTATTTATTTATTTTTAGAAAGAAGGGAAGGGAGGGAGAAAGACAGGGAGAGAAACATCAATGTGTGGTTGCTTCGTAAGTGGCCCCCACTGGGAACCTGGCCTGCAACCCAGGCATGTGCCCTAACTAGGAATCGAACCGGCGACCCTTTGGTTCGCAGCCTGCGCTCAATCTACTGAGCTACACCAGCTAGGGCAAATGTGAAATATTTTTAAAATAAAATGCTTTCTTATTGAATCCACTAGTGATACTTGCCTGATTTTGAAAGACAACATCACCTCTAACTTTTTTAAGGTCAGCAGAATATACAAGAAACTAAAGATTTTACAAAGATATTATTATAATTACATTCACTTTAAAATACTCTGCCACCTATTATTAAGGCTATAGGGAAATCTGTGTGTATATATCTTCACATCAGAATTATTAGTCCCCATTTTTTCTTTTTAATTCTCTTCAAATACCAAACTATCAACTAAACATCTAGAGACAAGTAATTCACAAGTTCTATTACTCAAATAAAGTGTCATCAGTTCTGCTCAATCATTGTCCATCAGAGGAGAGATGAATTTCTGGTCAGGAAATGGGGGCAGAAACATAACACTTCTGTCAAATTTAGTGTGTAGGTTAAGGTTCTTCTTTAACTGCCACCTGCTTTCTTTAACACTCTGTCAAACCTTCAAATCTTATACCATGGACTTATTAAAGTGTTTGATCCTGCAGGAGTGGAAAGATCTTCAAGGCCAACTCTTCATTTGATGCATCAAGAAAATGAAGGCCAGACAGGAGCAGTGACTTGCCCACAGTCACTCAGCTGGTCTGGAGAAGAACCGAGATGGGAATTTAGATGCTGTAACTTAAGCACACTCTCTGTCACATCATGTCACATCACGTGCTTCTCTGCCCATTGAAAAGATTGCATCTTTGGCATTTCCCGAAGTTCAGAAATATCTTCAGACCCATGAGGCAATTCATTTTAAGAGGACTGTGGTTGACTCCCCGTGTTAGAGCAGACTATTCCGTAATCTTTTGTATATTTTTACAAAAGATGAGAGAGGGGGAAGGAGGTAGATGGACATGGAGTAAGATAGTATAACACAGATGCAGTTCAGCTTAGCAGTTAAGATGAAAGACTTGCCTCCCATTGCCTGGGTTTCTATTTCAACTGGCCACCTATTAACTTATGTGTGACCTGGGACAGTTTCTGGGTCTCTCTCACTTCTGTCTTATAGTTTCTATGCAGATTAAGTGAGCCAAAGCACTTACAACCAAGCCTAGCCCATGGAGAGCACTATATGTGTTAGTTGTTGAAGAAAGTGCTATATGGAACTACTTTTTATATAAAGAAGCACAGAAAAATTTGGAGGCATTTGAACATGTCATGTATAGTCATGCATCTGCAAAGACATATGTCCTTTTCAGCAATTCGTCCCCAGTGGGGTTCTGTGCAGCTGCTCTAATTTGAAGTCCCAGTAGGTCACTCATGTCTTGCTTATAAGATGTGTTTTTCATATGATAAGGGGTTAATATCCAAAATTTATAAAGAACTTAAAAAATTCAACACCAAAAAAAAAAAGTCCAATTTAAAAATGGGCAAAGGACCTGTACAGAAACTTCTCCTGAGAGGACATACAGATGGCCACTACGCATATGAAAAGATGCTCAATGTCACTAATCATCAGAGAAATGCAAATTAAAGCCACAATGAGATATCACTTCACACCTGTCAAAATGGCTATCATTAACAAATCAACAAACAAGTGTCCTTGAGGATGTAGAGAAAAGGGAACCCTCATCCACTGTTGGTTGGAATGCATACTGGTACAGCTACTGTGGAAAGCAGCATGGAGATACCTCAAAAAATAAAAAATGGAACTGCCTTATGACCCAGGGATTCCACTTCTGTAAATATATCCAAGGAAACCTTAAATACTAATTCAAAAGAATATATGCACCTCTATGTTCATTGCAGCTTTATTTACCATTGTTAAAATTTGGAAGCAGCCCAAGTGCCATTCAGTACATGAGTGAATAAAAAAAGCTGTGGTACATTTACACAGTGGAATACTACTTGGCTATAAAAAAGAAGGAAATCTTACCTTTTCCAACAGCATAGATGGGCCGGGAGAGTATTATGCTAAGTGAAATAACCCTGTCAGAGAAAGACAAGTATCATATGATTTCACTTATATGTGGAATCTAATGAACAAAATAAATTAACAGAGAAAACAGAAACAGACTCATACATACAGAGAACAGACTGATAGCTGTCAGAGGGAAGGGGAGGGGAGGTTGGGGGGCTGAGTAAAAAGGTGAAGGGATTAAGCAGGAAAAAACTCACAGACACAGACCACAGTGTGGTGATTACCAAAGGGAATGGGAGGTGGGGGGAGGTAGAAGAGGGGACAGGGTAGATAAATGGTGATGGAAGGAACCTTGACTTGTGGTGGTAAACACATAGTACAATATACAGATGGTGTATTATATAATGTACACCTGAAACCTACATAATTTTATTAACCAATGTTACTCCAATAAATTCTATTTAAAAAATTGCCCTGAAACTCAAAATAATAAAATAAGTAAAATAAAAATTAAAAAGTTGTTTTTCTGTGTGACTCTAAGAGATCCATTTAGAAATAAAACCCATGATCTCTTCAGGGCTTTAACAGACACAGCTCAGCAAACCCACTTAGTCCCTGCAGGGTAAGATACCACTGCTCTTTGAAAAGCTAGAGGTAGGAGTTGCCTTGTTCTGATCAGTATTCCACACATTTGTTAGTTAGACCTGATAAGGAGATTCCATCCTTCAAATCAGTTTGAGACAGGACCCCAAGTAGGTCAAGAAAAAAAACTACCTAAATCATCCAAAGCTCTCTCCTTTCTCTCTATCCTCTATGACAGCATTTCACGCTTTTAGACAGTTTGACTGTTAACATATTTCAGGTAAAACAAAAGCATGGGTGTGTGCCTTTTGGAGAATCATGTAAATCAACAAAGCTATACATAGAACAGAGTGATTTGCCTAGCAGCCAGAGTTTCCCACAGATAGCAGTTATACAGATCTTGCCAAAGAAAGGAAGTGCTGTGTTTCCTTATTTTTCCAGCATCTTAGGCTTATAAGTCAAGACATATCTTCCATATAGTTGACTAGGCAAATAAATGTTGACAAGCCATACTGAATATTACAAGGATTAGATTTGTAGAATTACAATATTGGCAATGATGGCGCTCTCTTCTGAAATGTCAGTAATAGATGTGTTTATTATTTTAGTCTTAATTTTAGATGTAATTTAGAAATAGAATATCTAAGAGTAATCACGTATTTAAATTAATAGTGAATCAGCAAAAGTAAAATCATTTATGTATACTTTGAAAAACTATACAGGCAACTATGGTTTAATCCATTTGGATGACACTCAAAAACACATGGATTAACAGGAATTCATGTATTGCTAATGGCTTTCTCACATTTCCTTAATGATGTTATAATCACCTATGGAAATATAGAAGCCATTTCCCTTCTGCCCAACACAAACATGTTGCCTCCTGTTTTGCATTTCCTCACAGTGACATTCAGGACTTCTCAGGTTTTCCGGGCAGTCTCCAGTACTGAAGCAAAAGTTGTTTTCTGTTTCTCCTTAGGTTGTGTTAAGGAGTACCTCCTAAATCCTGGGCTGGCAACTCTTTGGAGACTGAAAACAACAACGATGAGCACGGAGCTCTGGGGTCAAACCACATGCTGCTCAGTGTGCTTCAGCCTTTGTAACACCCTCCCAGGACATTCCTCCCCTGTGCTTCCTGCAGAAGCCTGGCACAGACTCGGCCTCTCGTCTCTGCTGACACTCAGGGATCAGCTTTCAGATCTACTCTGACATCTTTCCCTTATTCTTTACAAGAAAATCGGAAAAAAGAAAGAATTGTTTACTTTTTTAAGTGAGTTTCAGTGGTAGCTCATATTTCAGCGTCTCTGGTCATAGGAGCTTTTATCCAGGCATGCTCAGGCGCCTATTTTTGAAGGGAGATGTCAGAGCATTTTCTGGCTCTTTATCCAGAATTGGTAAGAACATGGCATTTCTGAAGTCAAACTTTCAGATACCACTTCTACAAACTATATTCGGTAGCCGCAGTTCACTCCATGTCCTGGTAAACACATAGTCCAATGGGGCTAGACTTACTTCCAACTGCCTGTGACAGAGGCCAGCTACCAATTAGAGTTCTTTTTATATATAGGCCAATTGAATTGGGAAAACAAAGATTTCTAGATAATATTATGACATAGCAAGTTAATTTACTCTGTCTGAAAGCATTTTGCCTCTGACTAATCTTCAAGGTTTTGTCATGAGGAAAGGTTTCCCTGGGTTTTGAGGTAATTGTTGGGCAGGGTAAGGGGGCTCCTTTGTGTGTCATAGCCTATCATTTGTGTACACAGCCCTTGCCCCATGACTTACTAGCTCTTTGAAAACCAGAAATAGGTCTTCTTCACCATTCTATTCCCTTGCTTAGCAGGGCTCCAATGTGAATGGCACATATACAGGGTCTTTCCCTGGGCTCTGACTAAGAACTCTAGGTACCTACTAATCCACTGCACTCAGATATCACATATTAAAATCACTGAACACCCTGCCCTCCCTTAGAGCTGCTTCTGCTCCTGGGTCCCTAGTCAATAGCCACTATTTACTCTGTTGCCCAAACATTAAACCTGGGAGTTACACTCAACTTTCCCACCTCTCTCACCAGAACCCCTTCACCCAAAAGCCTTCCATCTGTAACCAGTTACCCCTTCTGCCATCTTCTTATGGTTTAAATTTATCAAGTATTTTTCATTTGTAGTGACACTAGCTTCATTTCAGCAACAACAATATGTTACCAGTAGTATGAATTAATGCAATTGCTTCTAAGTCAGTGTCCTGTCTTTAAGGCTGCTGCCTTCCATCATTGTCTCCATGAGAAATCATCTCATGCACATAGTTTTGTGGTCTCATTGCCCATTGGAAGGAGCCCAGCAGCCAGCCGTACTGTGGTTTCATGGACCATTGCTCTTTCACTCTGTCCATCATCTATTCCTCTTATCTCTGGTCACAATGCCTGACTTTCCTTGGGGAACCTACCCCCCTACACACTCCTTCCTTTTGCTTTGATTTCTGGCCATTCCTCTCCATCTTCTGTTAAGCCAGCTCCAGGGCTGAGAGACAAGAGAAATGGGTTCCTCTGGCACCGTGCTTTCGATTCAGCCTCAGCCATTTGTCTCCATTAGTCCAGGGAAAAATCAATCTTCAGACATACTGGTCAGAAAGAGATCTTTCTGTTGAGTTTGCATCCCATGGAATCGGGGCCTGGATCTGGTGGCATCTGGGCATAGACTGTGGTCCTGCCAACAGAAATGGGCCAACAGAGCAAACACTGAGACACACAGATTGCTGATATATTGGAGCACTTAGATTAAGGCTTGCTCGAACCACTTTAATTCTAGTTTTTTCAGTTACACGGGTCTTTTTCTGTATAAATCCATCTGAGTTGATACTTTTTCTTTTTAACAAGAGACTTGACTACCACATAGGGCCATAAAGACCCTTGGGGGTAAACGTTCCCTTGGTTTTTGAGACTCTGTAGGGCCCATGCTTTCTCTTCCAGATTTGTACACAAGGTACCCCCTTTTCTGGGATTTCCTTTCTTTTTCTTTGCTTGTATAATTCCCATTCATTTTCCAAAAACAGGCTGAGACTTTATGCCTTCTTCAGGCCTCTCCTGACTCCCCAGGCCCCCATGTTGGGACACTCTGACAGTACTTACCATGTTACATACTGATTGTGTGTATATTGTTTGCTGACATCCTCCAGGCTACAAGCTCCCTAAGGCAAGAGTCGTGTCTTTTCATTATTGTATCTCTGGAATCATATATATTCTCTCATATGTATAAAAGTAAAATTAAAGCCTGAAAGAGAGATAAAAGAGAAATTATGTGTATTATCTTGGTTTAACTTAAATGTGATCATGTATGTTAGAATGTTCATTCTCTTTGACTAAATCATAGAGAATGAACTGGGCAAGAGAAAGATTGAGAGTGTGGAGACCAGTTGCAGGCCTTAGGCATGAAATGATGGCATTACAAATCATTATAGTGTGAGTGGAATAGAGAGGAAATGGTAGATTAAAAATATTTGAAAGCTATAAAAGCCAAAAATGGAGGGAATGGAGTAAAAAGAAAGAAGCCAATGACTCAGGATTTCTAGAGACAGGGAGATAGACAAGGAGGAAGAGTTATGGAGTTAGGAAAGTTGTTTTTATTTGCTTTTTGAATTTCTAAAAATTGAGATATAATTCATCTAATATAATATTCACCCTTTTAAAATGCACAATCCAGTGGCATTTAGTATATTCATGAGGTTTTCCAACCATAACCATTATCTAGTTTAGGAACATTTCATGATTTTTTCAAAAACAAAACAAAACAAAACAGTAGGATCTGGCCAGGTGGCTCAGTTGGTTGCAGCATCATCATGTACACCAAAAGGTTTGGGGTTCGATCCCCAATTGGGGCACATATGGGAGGCAAACAATCTATGTTTCTCTCTCACTCAATTTCTCTCCCTTCTTCTCTCTAAAATCAATAAAACATATCCTTGGGCGAGGATTAAAAAAAAATCTTATTAGCATTCTCCATTGCCGTATCATCCCTCTGGCAATGACTAATCTACTTTTTTACCACATTCTGGACATTGCCTATTCTGGATATTTCATACTAATAGATTTATGTATGGTTTTTTGTGTCTGACTTACTTCACTGAGTATATTTTAGGGTTCATCCATGTTGTGGCATCTATCAATACTTCACACCCTTTGTAGCTGAATAATATTCCACTGTATGGGTATATCACAATTTGTTTAACCATTCTTGATTTGATGGACACAATTGTTTCTATATTTTGGCTATTGTGAATAATGCTGCTATGAACATTGGTGTATATTTTTGTGTAGATATATTTTCTGCCCTCTTGGGTATATTCCTAGGACTGAAATTGCAGGTGATATGGAAATTCTATGTTTAATTTTTTTGAGTAATTGATGGACTGTTTTCCAAAGTGCTGCATCATTTTACATCCCAACCAGTAATGGATGAAATTTCCAATTTCCCCACATCCTCATCAACACTTGTTATTGTCTGTTGTTTTGTTTATTGCCATCCTAGTACTTGTGAACTGGTATCTCATTGTGGTTTTGATTTGCATCTTCTTAGTGAGTAATGATATTGAGTACGTGAGTATTTTCATGTGGCCTATTTTTTAGCCATTTGTATATTTTATTTGGAGAAATATCTATTCAGATCATATGGCCATTTTATTTTTTTAAGACAGTAAACAAAATTTTATTCTAAAAATAGATTTCAGTAATAATAAAAACTGATATGGTAATTTTCATAAAAGGGGGAATTTAACATAAATTTGCTTAATTTTTTTTCTAAAACATACAAAATTTTTACTGTTATATGAAGGGAAACCACCCCCCCTCCCAAAAAAAAACCAGAATTATCTTCTGGAGGATGGGCCCTTTGTATTACAGGCTTCCCCTGCTAGGTGAGTGTTCTAGGAACCCATCTGTATCAGCGTACCAGCTGGCATTGTTGTGAGAGCCAGCATTTAGCTTCAGTGAATTTTTCTTTTGAAGACTCTTTCACCACATTTGCCCATTTCATGACGGGTGATTTACCGGCTCACCTGTCCACACATCACTGAATGTTCAGCAGTTTTTGACCAAAAATGTCATGACCCCCATACCCCACCTTCCCTATTCACCCAATCTTGCCCCAAGAACTTTTTTTGTTGTTGCTCATCAAACTCCATGAATTCAAAAACTGTCTTGAAAAAAAAAAGTCTTTATAGGTGTATTGGATCTAATGGAGAGTACTTTGAAGATAACTAAAGTTTAAACATGTAAGAATAAATACACAATTTTTTATAAATAAATTGTTTTATGTGGTTCCCCCATAAACTGCCAGATCTCATTTGTCAGTATTTAGATTACTCACTTTATGAATTATCCAAGGAAATTCTAAAATCAGGTAGGATATTGTCTAACATTTAGACATAGATAAGGATTACTTTTACTTAATGTAAGTACATATCTGAAAATACAAATAAATTCAAACCTTTATATATCTATTTTAAATGGGATTATTTGTCTTTGTATATTTTGGTTACTAGACCCAAATAGATACAGATATATTTCTCCCATTCTGTTGCTTGCTTTTTTACTTTCTTTATAGTGTCATTTTAGGCACAAAAGTTTTTAATTTTGATGAAATGCAATTTATCTATTTTCTGTTTGTCGCTTGTGCTTTTGATATCACATTTAAGAAACCATTGCCTGGTCCAAGATCATGACAATCTAGCCTATGTTTTGTCCAAGAGTTTAACAGATTTTAGCTCTTATATTTAGATTTTTGATCCATTTCTAGTTAATTTTCATATATGGTGTTGGGGATGGAAGTTCAATGTCATTCTTTGGCACATGGATAATAACCACCATTTGTTGAAAAAATGTTCTTTCCCCACATTGAAGTGTCTTGACATCCTTGTACAAAATCAACTGAACATAAGTATATAGGTTTATTTATGGATTTTTGGCCTTATTCCATTTATCTACATCTATCTCCATGACTGTGCCTCACAGTCTTATTTATTGTAGCTTTTTAGAAAGTTTTGAAATTGGGAGGTGTTGAATCTTCCAACTTAGTTCATCTTTTCTAAGACTACTTTGTCTATCTGAATTCTTTAAATTTCCATATGGAGCCCTGGCTGGTGTGGCTCAGTGGATTGAGTGCGGGCCATGGTCCCGGTTCGATTCCCCGTCAGGGCACATGCCTGGGTTGCGGGCCAGGTCCCCGTGAGGGCCATGTGAGAGGCAACCATACATTGCTGTTTCTCTCCCTCTCTGTCTCCCTCCCTTCTCCTCTCTCTAAAAATAAATAAAAATAAATTAATTAATTAATTTCCATATGGACTTTAGGATCAGCTTGTAAATTTGAGAAGGAATATGTTGAATCTGGAAATCAATTTGGAGAGTATTGCCATCTTCATAATATTAAGTTTTTCAATACATAAACATGGAATATTTTCCCATTTATTTAACTGCTTTTTTAAAATAATGTTTTGTAGTTTTCAGTCTACTCACATTTCTTTTGTTAAATTTAATCCTAAGCATCTTATTATTATTGATGATATTGCTAATGGAATAATTTTCTTAATTTTCCTTCAGGATTATTCCTTGCTATTGCATAGAAATAAAATTGAGCTTTTTTTCGCCCTGGCTGGTGTAGCTCAGTGGATTGAGCACGGGCTGGGAACCAAAGTGTCCTGGTTCGATTCCCAGTCAGGGCACATGCCTGGGTTGCAGGCCGGGTCCCCAGTGAGGGCCATGTGAGAGGCAACCATACATTGATGTTTCTCTCCCTCTCTGTCTCCCTCCCTTCCCCTCTCTCTAAAAATAAATAAATAAAACCTTTAAAAAAAAAAACAGCCCTTTTTAAAAAAAAAAGAAATAAAATTGAGCTTTTTTAAAAAATTGACCTGTGTCCCATAATCTTGATGAAATCATTTACTAGCTCTAGCACTTTTTGAATACATTACATCTACTTTTGAAATACTAAGTTGTGGGTGTCTAGCACACTATTGAAAACAAAGGTCCAAGGCGCTGGACAGTCTGAGACGTGTTTGGGATTTCTCAGCACTTATGAGAGCAATTCACTGGGGAAGATGAAGGCTGTGCACAGTGAGAGGAGAAGCCTGTGCCAGATCCTCAGGAAACACCAACAAGCAGAGAAGAAGGACTCTGAAAAATGATACATTAATTTTATTTTCATCTAACAACTAAGGTTAGAAATGTAAAGTTTTCCCCCCAGAAGTCTTCTTGTACAGGATGGGGCAAAAGTAAGTTTATGGTTGTGAGTATGCAAAACACAAAGTTTATTTTTGTATTGTTATTTATTATTGTGTTATTTTCCATATGAATAACTATAAGCCTACTTTTGACTCACCCTATATATTTCTCCTGATTCTAGTAAATTTAGATGAAGAGCTCATATAAGAACTTTCATCTCAGTACTCCCTTTTTCAAATAAGAATATTAAGATAAATATTACTAAACATTTTAAAGATTAACTTTACTTCCTCATAGTATCATTTATTAATGATGGTTTCTGTGAACATTTTAGGCTGAACTAGAGGGTTGAAGCCGAATAACTATTCATTTTTTTATATCTCTATAACCAGATCTTTAAGATGATGGAAAAATGAAAAGTACCATATTAGAATAGGTTTTGAGGCCTATTCTATTCTATTTTCTATTTTAAAAATAACCTAATTAATTTCATATTTACAAAAAGGTAGAAGTATTTCAAAGTTCCTTTCTCCATTTCCTCTTGATTTTTTTCATACTTGACATTCCTTTTACCTTGACAGAAGAGACTCACATCTGCTGCGTGTTTTGCTGCTATTGATATGGATGCTCCAAAATCAACAGATGTTTTCTCATGTCAGAGTCTTTTGTATTTCCTTTGGATGCATTCCAATACTGGATAAAGTCATTTTGGGCTGATCTGGCTTATCACTTTCTTAGGACCAATGGCTAGAAGATGCCAGAGGCCCTGTTGCCAAGGAATTCTCCATCACAGTTTGTCTAGAAAATTCATCAAACTTATAGGTTTGTGCTCCAGGTAGTGTGTGTTATGTGATGTACACTGTGGCAGTGTCTACATGGAGAGTGACTAACATTTGATTCAAAACTTTGGTATCTAGCAGTACTAGGAATTGTTTTTAAAAAGAAATAGGTATAGGACATGGTAGCCCTTCTTGATTTCTTACTAAATTTTTTGTCAGGAGATCCACTAAATTTGAAGTTCGAATATATATTGTTATGTTTAAGTGCATGGTACAAAGCACAACATTTAAATAGTTCGCATTATCATGAAAGATCTGTCTTGGAGGCCAGCCAATTTATTTCTACCATGAGCAAATCCTAAACCTATGTTTGATCCTAATCCTAATCAAAACCCTAACCTAATCGCGAATACTAACTCTAACCCAAATCCTACACCTAACTTCGGCCCTAACCTTAACATATTCCTAACTCTAACTTTCTAACCATAATGATAATTGACCCTTACCTTATCCTAAACTTAACTATAACCCTAACCTTAACCTTAACCCTACCCCAAATTTAACCCTTAATCTAAACCTAACTTTAACTATAAACTTAACTCTGACACTAATTCTAAAACTTAACCCTAAGCCTAAGCCTAAGTCTAACCCTACCTCTAATGCTAATTCAAAACATTCATCCTAACCTTAATTCAAAACTATACCTAGCCCTGGCTGGTGTAGCTCAGTGGCTTGAGCGTGGGCTGCAAACCAAAGGGGTGCTGGTTCAATTCCCAGTTAGGGGACATGCCTGGGTTGCAGGCCAGGTCCCCAGTGGGAGCCATGTGAGAGGCAACCACACATTGATGTTTCTCTCCCTCTCTTTCTCCCTCCTTTCCCTTCTGTCTAAAAATAAATAAATAAAATCTTAAAAAAAAAAAACAACTATACCTAATACTAACCCTATTATTTTTTAGTTTTTTAATGCCCAAAATAATTTTTATTTTTTAAATATACTTTATTGATTATGCTATTACAGTTATCCCAATTTCTCCCTTTGCCCCCCTCCACCCTCTGTTTCCTCTGGCAATGCACCCCTTAGTTCATGTCCATGGATCATGCATATTTCTTTGGCTACTCCATTTCTTATACCTTTCTTACCCCCTGTCTATTCTGCACCTACCAATATGTACTTCCTAATCCCTGCACCTTTCTCCCTCTTCCCTCTCCCAACTCATAACCCTCCAAATGATTTACATATCGATGATTCTGTTTCTGTTTTGCTGCTTGCCTAGTTTGTTTTTTAGATTCAGTTCTTGATAGTTAGGAACTGATCGTCATTTTAATGTTCTTAGTGTTGATCTTCTTTTTCTTAAATAAGTCTCTTTAACATTTCATATAATAATGGCTTGGTGGTGATGAACTCCTTTAGCTTTATCTTGTCTGAGAAGCAGTTTATCTGCTCTTCTATTCTAAATTATAGTCTTGCTGAATAGTGTAATCTAGGTTGTAGGTCCTTACTTTTTATCACTTTGAATATTTCTTGGTAGTCACTTCTAACCTGCAAAGTTTCTTTTGAGAAATCAGTTGACAATCTTCTGAGAATTCCCCTGTAGGTAACTGATTACTTTTCTCTCACTGCTTTTAAGATTCTCTCTTTATCTTTAACCCTTGGCATTTTAATTATGATGTGTCTTCGTGTGGTCCTCTTTGGGTCCATCTTGTTTGGGACTCTTTGTGCTTCCTGGACTTGTATGTCTATTTCCTTCACCAAATTAGAGAAGTTTCTTTCATTATTTTTTCCAAATGTTTTCAATTTCTTGTTCTTCCTCTTCTCCTTCAGGCACCCCTATGATTCAAATGTTGGTACATTTAAAGTTGTTCCCGAGGTTCCTAAGCGTATCCTCATTTTTTAAAATTCTTTTTTTCTTCCTACTGTTCTGATTGAATGCTTTTTCCTTCCTTGTATTCCAAATTGTCAAGTTGATTCTTGGCTTCATCCCCTCCACTGTTGGTTACCTGTAGATTTTTATCTCACCTTGATTTCTGCCTGGGTCTATTTTATGCTACTGAAGTACCCAATGAGTTCCTGGAACATTCCAATGACCAGTATTTTGAACTCTGCATCTGATAGATTGCTTATTTCCATTTTGTTTAGTTCTTTTTCTAGAGTTCGGTTCTGTTCTTTCATTTGGGCCATATATCTTTGTCTCCTCATTTTGGCAGCATTCCTGTGTTTATTTCTGTGTATTAGGTAGAGCTGCTTTGACTCCCTATCTTAATAGCATGGCCTATTGTAGAAAAGTGCACCTGTTAAGTTGTATGGGGTAAAGCCTTAAGTAATCACCAGAGCAGGGCAACCCATGTCACCATTCTGTTGCTCTATGTGGGGGAGGGTTTAGAAAGAGGACTATGGCAGCTGCCTGACCTTTGGAGTTTTGCCCAAGAAGAAGCTGTCTCCCAGCACTGCTCTGTTGCCAGTCACTTCACTTTCTTCCCATATGCCACTAGTGCCCTTCCAGCTGTTGTCCTGGTGTTAAATCTCAGAGGGGGTGGGCCTGCATGAGTCTAACTCTGTTGCAGGCCCTTTAAGAGGAGTTTTTTTGAGATTCCTACAGTTTCTTCCACCACCCCAACCCCCACTGGTTTTTACAGCCAGAAGTTATGGGGACTTATCTTCCTGGTGCTGGAACACTGGGCTGGGTGGTCTGGCCGAATGTGGTGTCCCTCGCTTCCAAGGTATCACTCACACTTTTTATCCACCACATGCTGATGTGGGACAAAAAGACTCTCTGTGCCTCTCTGCACCACTCTGCATCCCCGTGCCTCCCCTCGCCTCGCTGTGTCTCTGCCCCTCCTACCCACCTGGATGAATGTGGCTTCTTTACATTTTTGGTTGTCAGACTTTTCCACACAGCTCTATTTTCTGGCAATTCTGGGTGATATTTGTTTTTTAGTCCAGTTGTATTGTTTGCTATAGTTGTGTTCAGAGGGAAAGCATGTTTACTTTCACCTCCATCTTGACTGTCCAAAGCTTGATATTTAGATTGTTCATTTTAGAAAGGTCCATCTTAGAGGTCAGTCAATTTATTTATTTCTATCATGAGCCTGTCATGTTGAAAGCAAAAATTCTAGATATATCAGAAACATAATTAAAATATTTAAATATATTAAGATATGTATGGTCGCTGACTTAATTTCTTGTGCTTAATTACCAATTTATTTATAAAAATCATGTTTGGATTTTTTACTACATGAAGCTTAATTGCTCTAAAGTCTTAATTTAAATTATAGATTATATTATTTTTCTTCTCAAAGTCATTAAAGATGTTTCCAAAGCAGGAAAGAATTTTTGATATATGGTTAAACATAAAATATGATCTCTCCACAAAAGTGATTTGAGGAATTTAATTATTTTTCTCATACTCTAAGTGGCCATCCCACTCGCAAGCAGAACCCTAAACAACCCTTTATCACATCAGGAACTATTTTCCTGAATTGCTCAGTGACAGTCAAATTTGGTTTCCCTTCATAAACAAAAGCAAAGTCTTACAATTTGTTTTTAATAAATATCAAAATTAAAATGTATTTAAAAGGCTAACCTCATAGGCTCTGGCCAACAGTTCTACTGTGAGAACTAAGAGAACTGGACCCCTCTCTTTAGGTATTTGAGCCAAACTGAAGCCAGTCCACGCACATATGTGAATTATGAAGAAAAACAGATGGGTCAGGACACTAACACACTTAATCAAGATCAAATTGAGAGGCATTTATTGGAGATAAGTGGTGACAACCTACAGAATAATTTGAAGAGAAGAAAATGTTTTTGAGGTTTTTAGATTACTCTTTAAGAAAGAGTTCTAGCAGCCTAGGATATGTTTCAGCAAGAGGAGTCCCTACTTCCAGATTTCGTATTTATTTTTGGCTGTGATCAGAACTATCCCTATCTGGGTTGCCTTTAGAACAAATCAACAGAGAGAGAAAACAGCTCCTTGTCCTCAGCACTGTTCTCAGTTACTGACCTCCTTCTTGCCCTGGTAAAGCCAAAGCAGCCCACCCACAGCTCTGCAGATTTCTCCCCTCAGCTGCTGTCACTCCCACCCAACTTTATCCACAATGGAGCAGGCCAGCCCCTCTGATGGAGGACTTTTCCCCAAGGATCATCAGGACTGTGGCCTCCATTCAATGTCCCTCCTTCCCCCATTCTCCCTCCTTGCCCTGGCACCTTCCACGCTCCCATTTGGCTTTAAATGGAGTCCTGAGCCCTGTCATCTCTTAGCCTTAGTGATCTCCCTTAGTCTCTTAGTGACTTGCTCTGTCATCACCAGTGCCAAAATCTGGCAGTTTATACCTCTTGGAAGTTTAAACATTCTTCACAATTACTTTGTTCAGAAAAGGTCTGTTTTAGCTCATCTCTTATCATCCCGCTGAATCATGCAATTTAATTGGGTTGGGTTGGGTAATATTATTTTAGAGAAAGTAGATCACGTAGTAGTAGAGAAATCCAACCTTGTGGAGTGGGAACTGAGATTCTCAGATTCCACAGCAACTCTAGTTAAGGGCTTCTTGGATAAAACCAAAGCCTTTACCATTGAAAATAATAAATACTGCAACAAGGTTTATAGTGTTATTTAAGTGTAATCCAAATCCCTACCAGGGGTAATTTTCAAGCACACTTGCCCTCACATCTCCATTCTGTGTTTTTAATTCACGGACATGGCCCAGCAGGCATATTCCATACCACCACTTTTGCCCCTTCCTAGCATAGCATGCCCCACTCCCCACCTCACTCTACCTTCTGCTCTGAGAACAGAGACCCTATGATCTCAACAAGTTCAGACAGAGTCAGGCAAGGAAAAAAAGCAATCAGATTGTCTGAGTCTGGGAAGGCCATGGGAATATTTGGAAGCTGCTGTTGGAGAATTCAGCACTTTGTGACCACATTATCTTCCTTTCTTCTTCAAAACTCCTTTATCCACCAAACTTACTATATTTGATAGTCTACAACTCTTGACTTACATTGACTTTTGAGAAATTAGGAAAGATGGTGGAAAGTCTGGGAAACTGCTGGACTGAATTTCCTTATCAATAATTTTTATCGGCTCAAACATGCCAGTGCTCCCCTGACATCCTGCATGTTTTCAGGTCATGCCTTTCCTGTTTGGCCTTGTAGTGTAGTTTGCTTTTCTAATATATAAGATCAGGTATTTAAATATATGTATTTTTTTATTTTCATGAAATAACTAAGTAATACTCAAAGGGAGGAAATCAATTAGTGTTATCTTAAAACATACATAAAATATATTTCTGAACCCCAAGTGTTCCTAGCAGGGGTGAGCTGGCCCAGCCCTTAGAAGTGGAATGGAAGAAGGAAGGAAAGGAGGGAGGGAGAGAGACGGAGGGACGGAGGAAGGAATAAAACCAAACTGTGCCTTCAGAGAGCCTCTTAGTGACATTTTAACCAGCCCCTGTTACAGACCGCCTCCCTGGGAGCGGCTTTGATGTGGAGTTATTCATTCTAGTGGTTGCTGTATTTACTTTT